>JAPDSC010083947.1:0-52225 GCA_026290005.1 Latrodectus geometricus | reverse complement strand
ATTCAAAAAATTATCATTGTAAACAAAATCCTCCAATTTTAACTCTTTATATAAGAGTCTTCTCATTTTAATTTCTCTCTTCCTTAATCAGCCATGGTGAGATGATATTTTCAGTGACAAAATATTTGGAAGCATTATAATTACAATACTTTAATGATATAGCTTTTATTTAGAAATACTTAATAAATATGAATACCTCCAAGGGGGCCATCTATTATACTAATAACATATGAAAAACTTCTTTCAAAATTGTAACTCCGTGGTGAAAATGTAAGTTTTAGTTTGATGCAGAAAATCAATTAAAATTAATTTCAAGTTTAATGCCTTGGAAAAAAATAATTGTAAAACAGGAGAAAAATACAAAATAAATGAAAATTTTCATTTCACTTGCTTACGTTTCACATTTATTTTACCCATCTACAAGTAGAATATTTATTTTTTATAAAGTAAAATATTATTTCTTCTGACTTCAGTTATTGGATTTTTCGGCAATTTTCATTTCGTGGTCATTTATCTCTCGTCTCTTGTTTTAAGACTTAGATTATACTTTGGGAAGTCCTCAAAATCGTAATAAATACATTCGAACTTTAAATTTGTCCATATTTTGTTATAGACTAATTTAATTCGAAATTTAAATTAGTCCATATATGTTATGGAACATGTTCTACATATTGGAATTGTATAAAAAAATCTTTCCTGCAGTATAAAGTAATCAAGAAAATGTGTGTCATTATTTATATTTCTATTTATCATAATGATTCAGTATATTTAAAGCAAGTGAAAATTTAGCATTATATATATTAGTTTGGGGAAAAAGAAATCCATTATTTTTACATGAACTTTTTGTAACTTCTTTCAGATTCGCTTTGTAAAAAGGTTTAAAACAGTTTTTATGTAGATTTTTAGGTCTTGTGCGAAGCTACGACTGCTGACATGCTGTCAAGTTTGATAATTTTTAATATTTTATAGACATTCTCGACGATGTTGTATCCATGCGAGGTGCATCTTTAGCATCCAAATACGCAAACGGAATCGACGAAACAAAAATTGCATGTAACTGGTTGTTACAGTCTTATATAGGACGATAAACACCTTTCACAATTTCAGCCACCCGGCTATCTTTTTCGCCGTTACAAGAGAAAAACGAAAATGTATCGAATTTTCTGTTTGTTGTCTTCCATTTTTGAAACCTTTACTCGTAACTGAATTAATCAAACAAAAAACCGCAAGAGGATATTTTAGTGTCAAATGTCACCTTTCCAACGAGCATAAATCTGAAATTGT
This sequence comes from Latrodectus geometricus, assembly GCA_026290005.1. Taxonomy (NCBI): domain Eukaryota; kingdom Metazoa; phylum Arthropoda; class Arachnida; order Araneae; family Theridiidae; genus Latrodectus; species Latrodectus geometricus. Next base: position 50,941 of record JAPDSC010083947.1, on the reverse strand, counting down.
TTGATAGATACCTCACGAGATAGCGATCACTACAGACGTCTACCGAAAAAATAATGGATAACTTTTTCCCCAACCTAATATATATATATATATAGTGGCTGTGTTCACATCATATTGATATTTTTTCGTTCTAATATAAACATTTTATAATGGAAAATTCAACATATTTTTTCGAATTTTAAGTGCAAGAAAAGTTTAAAAAATATCTGATTATTAGCATTTAAAATAAAAATGGCTTCCACTTGTGATTTTGATAGGGATGTTTTAGAAATTAGGACGTGAAGTCTATTCTGATTAATGTAAAATGCAAAGAAAAATTGAAATTTAATCAATAACCAAAAATTTTACATTAAGCACATTATTTCACTAAAAAAGGTTTTGTTATAATAAAAAGTAAACTAAAATTATTTTAATTCTAATAAATTTCGTTTAATTTGCATATCCTTAATACTGCGCGAAATAATTTAACCTACAATGAATTATTAATGAAATTAGATAATATCAGGATATTATTAACTATACGAAAGATGCTATAAAATTTATTGAACATTCGTTTTTATCTCAAAATAAGTTGTAGTACAAGAATTTCTTCAAAAGCCTGAAGTGTCAGACCACTCAACCTCTGAAAGAGCCAAATTGAAAGAGACCGACAAATTGGAATAACAGAGGACGAAACATTCTAAGTTTCAGATGATTTTAGGAGTACGGTTACAAAAGCCGTTCAAGCGTATACGCAACGCGGAGAGACAAGCTCGGCAAAAAAAAAAAAAAAAAAAAAAAAAATGGTGAATTGAAGGACAAAGCGACAAAAAGATATTGGAGTGGATTATAATACTTTAAAAAATAATGATTGTAGTCAAAGTGATATCTGAGAGAGCTCAATCAACATTTGGTTTTTCCTGTTAGAGTTAAGAAGTATCTTCAAAAATAGAACATTTACTCCAGATTAGCTATTTGCAATCTACTTGTCACAGAATTTGATGACAAATGTCGTCTACCGCCCTGCTGCAAGCATGAAACTTGGTCGATGGGAGTTAGTTACATGGTTAGACAAATAATCATTCACTTTTCTATATAACATGACCTGTGTAGGTTTGTCATAATTGTTTCCTTTTAACTGTCAAGATGTAAGTGGATCTGTCATGATATGAATGAACACATTATGGATTTCTGCTAGTTCAATCATTACTCTGAAAGAAAGAATCATTGAAAACAAGTACAGAGAAATTTTAGCTGACCAAAAAATATAGAGAAATTTTAGTCGACCTGCTGGAAACAAAGTTCGTCTCTTTTGAAGTAAACTTTATTTCCTAAAGGAAGTGGAATTTTTGAAGGTGATAATTTTTTTATTCATACAGCAAAACTTATCTATGGTTCGATGAACATAAGGATGTAGCAAAACATATACCTCATCCCTCATTGTCTCTTGAGCTCAATGTTATATAAATATTAAGGTCTATCTTAGAGTATTCGCTCAGAATCGATATCTCTCTAGCATTTTAGTGGAAATTTCCCACTATCTATATAAAGAATAGTACGATATTGCTCTAATCCAGGGGTGGACAGACTTTTTTGGATCACGAGCAATTTTTAGTATTTTATTTGTCGTGTGATTATCCCTATTGTCCTTCGGGGTTGAATACGTATATTTCTTTAGGCATATGGATCCTAAAAATTACTTTCGTTGATCAACCCAAAATTTCTAGACGGTCCACCTACCGATCGTAGTACCCTTAATTACCACCAATTTTCTAATCATTATTCTTGCTTGATTCGATGCTCAGCCAAATTTAATCTGTAAAACACATAAAGACGGTCCAGTGTTATACTTGTAGAGGATTCTTTATAAATTTAGAATTTGTTTCCACTATTTTGATAACGACCTGCAAAGACTAATGATTGGTTACAATAAAAACAAAAAAGCTTTTAGTTATTCTGAAATATGTAATAGGAGTAATCAATGGGAAGAAAATATTTTCTTCACCCATCCCTCCTTCAACTATTCATTAAAAAATACTTTTTACGATCTAATGTAGCTCGGGATATTATTTTTTTGATTTTGGATGTGACCTATATTAAATATTTTACAATTGAAAAATATCTTAAAATTCACAAAATATCATATTTAAAATAAAAATAGAGCATAAATGACGTTTTTCAATTTTACTATAAATGGAAATTTTTTTAAATTTTTTTTGTTGTCAAATGTATCTACCAGAATTCCAGAATTCGTCATATTTTACTTTAAAATATTATAGATGAAAATTTGAAAATTTATTTTGTAAACTTTACGGGCCAATGGCTGAGTGGTTAGCATTCCTGGGCTGTTGGTCCTGGGTTCGAATCCCGGTTCTCGCATGGACGTTTCCTTTCCCTCTCAGTGTGTATCTTTGTCCTTTCTTCTTCTAAAATGATAGATGAATGTGGCCCACCCTATAAACGGGTTTGTGGTGGTGTGACGTGTGCATTGCTACTCGTATCACCATAATTTGGTTCATAGGTGCCCTCTGGGTAACGCTAAAATGAGTAGCTGTGTGCAATGGTTCCAGTCTCACCCAGTGTGCCTCACCATTAGAAATTTTTTTTTGTAAACTTTACTTTGAAATTATTCTATAATAAATGTACCTCATATTACTAATATTGTTCATTGATATAATACAAGTGTATTTGAACTGATTTTATAATATATATATATATATATATATATATATTATAAAATAAAAATTATTTCTGTAATGAAAATATTTACATAATGGAGAAAAGTTTATTATGACTGAATACACTTATAAACCACGGAATTAATGACGCCATTAAATAAAAATAATCTTTGATATTCTTATAAAAGTTTAGTTTCTAACTGTCGAAATTTTCTTGGGGTAATAAATGACCAGAAAAAATTATTCTTCCACGAAAGTCTTACATTCATTTGATTGACTTTCAGTCAGAAAAACATGTTGTCCAATTAACTGAAAGGATTTCTAAAAGGATGTATAATTCCAAAGCCCATTTTCTTTCTTAAAATCCTCCATCACTGAATTTAAGAGAAATAAAATCATTTATCTCATATATAATACAAAAAGGTCATTAGAAATGTTATTTATTATGTAGATGAAATCAAAAATGATAATAGTAATTTTAAAGTTTAAAATAAAGTTAGTTTTTCAAATAGTACCAAATGTTATGAAAAAGATATTGTAATTTTTTACCGAATTTTTTTTATTTACATTTATTTTTAACTTAGAATTTAAGAGTTTATACTTTTTTACCATTTCGCACATACATACATAAATTTTAATCAGTCTTCAAATATGTTCAACAGGAATGGAAACTATTAGACAGTCATTTATAATGATCTTATAAAAATCTTTTTCCATGTAATATTCGTTGTGTATGAAAGAATTATTAGAAGATAGAATGAGTAATACTAAATTCTTAAATAAAGTGAAATTCTCACCCCCAGACAATTATCAATAAATAATGCTTTCATTTGATTTAAAAAGACCAGATTCGAAATTTTAAGGATTAGAAGAGGGGGATTCAATAGTCTGTGTTTATATTTATCGAAGTTTAAAATAATCATTTTTGCTTCTCTGTTACAAAAAAATCTATGAGTTTATCCGAATCCAGTAATCAGTAAAAAAAAAAAAAAAACAATCCAATTAAAAATTTTTGTCTGGGATAATCATTATTTAACATTTTCTAGTAGGGTTTACTGTATGATTTTCAGTTCAATTTCTGTATTTATTAAATAAACTCTTTCTTTCTTCATTGTAATTTCAATACACCAAGTGCCATTAGGCCACGAAAATTCTTCTAAAATCTATAGCAATAGGTTTTATGAAGGTTCACCGTGATTTAATGGTAGGACTATGAGTTTCGAAGTAGAAGGTCCTTAATTCAAACGCAGTCACTGTTGAATAATGAGATGGATCTACGGATTTCAACTTACATATGTCGGAGTGGATGCTGAGCAATTTTTCAGGTTTCCTCCCTTGTGACAGGTAAAAACTCTTAATTGTCAATGAAAAATCTTCCTAAAGGCAATAATATGTGATGAATATTAAAAAAAAAACATATTTTAATAATTTGCTTATCAAAAAAAGTCATATTTGAAAATAAAAATACACTAATGTAAAACCAATTTCCCCTAATATTTCCTTTTAAATTGCAATTACATATATTCAGGCAAACTTTCAGCTAAGATTATACTATTTTATCTCAAAAGGTTACGATATATTTAGTTAGAAATTACAGATTAAAATTATTGTTGTGTTAAAGGAATTTTCGCCTGATAATTAAAAATAAAATAACTATTAAGATATCGCTTTAAAATCTATACTGTTTAAAATGTTTTACAAGTATATATGTATAGATACACACATATGGATCAGATTTTTAAAATTTATACCATATACGTTTCAGTTGTATAAATAATATGTAAAATGTGTTAAAGTAGTAGAAAAAAGAGTTAAAATACTAGAAAGATTAGATTTTATGTACAGTTATGTTTAACTTTATAAAATGTCCAATACAAAATCTTACCGAAAGGGCAAAAGGAGAGTTATAAAAAAATAAACAAATTACAAATTGCGAAAAGATAATATAGTGTACAAATAAACAGTAATTGAATAAACGCAAATGTAAAAAAATAATCATCATTGTTTTGAATATTTTATTTAAAAAGAACTAATATTTATATTAAAACTCTAATAATTAAACACCTAAAAATGACAAAGGAACTTGTTAATAGGTATAAAAAGAGATTTTAAATAAAAAAAACTAAAGATATTGTCACTTGGTCTCTTTTACAATACTTTTTAAATAGGATAATTTTTTTTTCAAAATTATACGTGTTAATGGATATGAAGGATACCATTATAGATATTTTATAAAAAAAGTTAGATTTTTTATTCCTTAAGATAATGGACCTATTATCTTAAAATTCCTCTCTTATAAAAAGGAGTGTTTATAGACATAAATTTTCATTCGATGAGTTAAAAAATCCACATTTATGAATTTAATCAAAAAGAAAGTTTGTATAAATAGTTTATATTCATTTATTAACTAAAATACGCAAAATTTATATATATATATATATATATATATATATTTAAATATTTAATTTCACTGAGGTATGGAGTTTAATATGAAATGAGAATTAAGAAATCAAATTATTATTAGCAGTCTCTTTTAAAATCAAAATTTGCTCATTTATTTATGAATGAATACACATAGGTAGACGATAAAAGCATTATTCTGATATATTGTCAAACTTAACTTGAGGTAGTAAAACAACTGCAAAATTGCATTTATATCACAGTTGACCCTCTAACCTATCTTGTCCTTTCTAAGAAGACGACTGCTAAAGTCCATCATTAAGAGAGATTACTGAGTACTAGAATCGGATCAACAAACTGAGAATAGTGTAGGATTTACAGAAATAAATTTGAATGTTCAGTTGTAAGATGGGTGTGCCAGCTTTTGACTCTTTTATGAAAATAACTTAATCAAAAATCCATTTACTTGTTAATGTCGTGTATCAATAACACTGATAACATTTTTCTATAAGTATACACGATAAAAGGCGGAGTTATACCGACATTTAGAGTAAACAATATGAATGGTTAACCCTTCTTTGCATAATGGTGGAAATTTCCATCATAACCTATAATGCCCAAAAATTATATAAAAGAACAAGTTCACTTTAAGTTGATCGTGTTAGGATACCTTTTTAATGTCCATTGCATAAAAAGAAACATGTTTCATTATAAAAAGTAAACAAGTGTCAAAAATAAAAAAAGTGTCATTATCAGTGAAACGAGCTTAAAGATGTCTCATTCCGCTGTTTGTTGTAGTTGCAATAAACGTATGATTTCGTTTATAATTTTGTTTTATCATATTAGAGTTTCTATTGCTAAAAAATTGAAAATGAGTAGAAGAAAGGTTTGTAACACGTGTTTCTGTTATTTTCCTCTTTTATTTCTATTTAGTACTAAGCTAATGATCTAACGTTGGATGATGATGGAAATTTTTAGCATATTGTTTTTTGCTAAATTTATACTATAAATATATACTAAGATTTTTTTAACCATTTTTCCTTTAATTTTGAACATGAATTATATCAACTTGATTTATTTCACCAATAAAGAAAAATCATGCAAAGAAGGGTTAATGTTTGATGAAACTCTTCTAAAAAAGGAAAGAATCATGGAATCAGCAAGAAATTTAAATTTGATAGATTTTTAGGATCGTTATTATGATAAATCTATAATGAAGAATTACTTAGCCTTGAGTGTTTTGGTTATCCTATTAAAATTTTTTTTTAGCCACTCAGCTACTAATATCGCTGGATTAGAGTAAAATGAGATTTAAAATGTTGAGTAAAATGACGATATTTATTCATACAAAAACATCATACAGTAGCAAGGAAAATGAGGAATAAAAAGGTAAAAAATTATATCGCTACACTTCTTTAGATCACCAAATTTTATAATCTGATTTTTTCTTATCCACTTATTTTCAACTATATTAGTATTTTTTCCCCTAATGATTTGAGGTTAAATATCATCTAGTCAAACTATACATATACATAAGTATTAATATAACAATTATCTATGAATAGTATTCCGCAACCTAATCCTCGATGAAAAAGGGTCAGTTTTTATTAAGTGGCTATGTTGAAAAATTATAACTTTTTTGCCAAAATGGTGTATGAGCTCAGATAAAAAGTATATCAGAAATATATAGATTTACGCAAAACAGTTTTAAAGTTTGATTTTGATTTAGTTTTATAAAACATATTTTGCGCTTATTCAGAGGTATGCTAAATTTGTTACTTTTTTTTTTATCAATTTACATGTTAAATTGATAAAAGCTTTTTCCGGTTTTTAGCATTGTATGATGTGTAAAACACATTTAAGTTGAGTAAAATAATGATATATGAAGTTTCTATAAAAGTTCATAGGCGAAATGTGTTTAAAATTTTATCAAGCATTCTTGATTTTTGACCATATAATCTGATTATTTGCTAAAGGTTTAAAAACGGTATGTTTTTAAAATTATCAAATACTTGGCTAGGGTCATTTTTTAAAAAGGTAAATTGTAACTTATTCAACAAGAATAATTTTTATGATGGATGAGATATTCAGCATAAGATATTTTTATGATGACAGAAATCCAGAAAATATTTTGAAAATCTGGACCATCAGATAATCAAGATGAGCCTAAAAAACTCAAATTTTATGAATATATATTAACTTTTTTTCCAGGTTAGGTTAGGTTATGACGGACATTTTTGGAACTCTATGCTAACATGCTTGTAGCTCACATTGAAGAGGATAACTGGAGATGATTTTTTTTTAATAACTAAACACACATGCCCATTTATAGGGTACGCAACCATTTACACTCCATTCATACAAAGAAAGGACAAAGACAGGGGAGAGAGAATAAGGAAGTACACCCATACCCGAACCTGGATTCGAACCCAGTACAACTCTATCTACCACTAGACTGAGTACGCTGCTTTTCCATGCTACAATATAAATTTTGTTTCTGTTTTATACTAAACTATTTGTTTTATATTCTATTCCTTAAAAGTGGCCAGCTTGTTATAGATTATAAGAATCATAAAATGATTTTTTCCAATTTATATCAATTTCTTATTTAATTCGTAGTTTTTACTTCATATCGCTTCAGTAACAAATAAAAATAAAAATTTCAATTTTATAATGCATAGAGAAAAAAATAACAGACTAAGTTTTATCTTAAACTATTATTTTTTATATTCTATTCCTTAAAAAAAACAATATTGTTATCGATCATAAGAATTATAAAAAGATTTTCCAATTTATATCATTTTCTAATATGCTTCCATAATTTTTACTTCATATCGCTTCAGTAACAAATAAAAATTTTAATTTTATAATACATGGAGAAGTAATAATCAACTAAGATGTAGCACGAGATTCAATGAACTTAAAACTTAAGATGAACATAAATTAATATCAGTAATTTAAGTTTAAAAAAGTAAATTAAAATTCTTTTTTAAAATAAAAACTACATAAATGAATATCTTTAGTAAGAGGCATCTCAAATTTCCTTAGCAACTAAAAAATCACAAACAACTAATGATATTTCAATCTGTTTTTAATATAGTCACATACTTTTATTATCTTTTACTCCTTGATATTTATGTTGACCAAGTTTTGTTTCTAAATGATGCAAAGAATTTATAATGAGATAATTGCTATATTTAAGACAAGTTGGAAGGGAATGATTAGTGGTATTGTTTAGAGTTCTACTGTTTGCGAGTTCGGTTATCACATCATACGCGTATGTTGATTATAGTTCGAAATCCACATTTTGAGCATTCGTGATAGAATGAGCCCTATTAAGCAAAAAGTATCTTAAAGTTAGAAACCATAATCAATGGTTAATTTTGGTTGGTAAATTTAAAACTAGAAACCAAAATTAATGGTTGACCAAAAGGATGGCCAGTGAAAAAGATTTGAATATACATATCATCTATGCGGTAGTAATGTTGTTTGTCAGATTCTGAGATCGAAATTCAGGGGAAAATATGATATTGCTCACTCTTATATTTCTTTCAATTGTGTATTTGAATCCTTTTTTTAGAATTTCTTTCCAGAGAATTGGCAACAGTCCATCATAAAGTTCTAATATGGTGTAAATTATCTTAGAACTTTTTAGGCATGTTTGAAAGAAATGCAGTGATTCAATCAAAACCAAGTTTGAAATTACTTTGAGTTTGGAATCTCACTTCAATACTAAGATTTTAATAATTAGCATAGAAAAAAGCCACAATTCTAGATATTCTGTGGCAATGAATGTCCAATTTAATTTATCATTTTTCAATTACTTTTTGGTACGAGAGCTTATTTAATTAGCAGTTACAGTTTAAAGGAGATTCGGAATAATTTCAATTTCAATCATTCGAGGTATTATTCATACCTATGAATTGATGAGCTAAAGGTCAAAATGCTGACATTGTAGCTAAAATCTTGGTAAAATTTTAATGCGCAGAATAGGGAAGTATGTGATTTTATCACTTTAAAATTTTTTTATCATTTTAAAAAAGCTTAATATGTGTATTCAATACTACGCAAATTAAAATGTATGCTAAAAGAAAACATCTGTCCAGGGAAAAGAAAAATTATAAACATGTTTAGAATTTAATAAAATATCATGTCAAAGCATTAAGTAATATATATATATATATATTCTTTCTTCTTGAAATAAATTCTTATAATTTCAAATATGTACAAATATTTATGTACATGGAATGTTTATTAATTTACAAGCAGTAATCACTTATTTTAAGGAAGAAAAATTTGATCTCTAATACAAGGGTGTTACCGTAATTTGAGATTTTTAAATATCATTTCAAATTAAGACATCCTCAAACAATTTAAACAAATTATCATTCCTTAAACCAAAATTCAGCATTTCCTATTTTTTAAAACTTTATCATAATTAAATAAAATTTCATAGCCTTAGAATTCAGTGTACCATATTCCCAACAAATGTTAAATGTATAACTCAAATTTTTTTTTGACATGTATTAAATCTTAAAATTATCATCCTAATAAATTTTAAAATATTTTTCAGTATTTCATTGCATTTTTCTTACACATATATGTCAATAAAAATACTTCAGTTGATCTTTTTTATCGGAAAAAAAATTTCTCCGATAAAAAATTAAAATTTTCTTTTGACATGTATGTAATCTTAAAATCATCATCCTAATAAAATTCTAAAACATTTTTCTGTATTTTATTGCATTTTCCTTAAACATTTATGCCAATATAAATACTTCGGTTGATTTTTTTATCTGGAAAAAAAAAAAAAACAATTTCCCCAATACAAATAAATTCTCCAATAAAAAAACAAATTCTCCGATAAAAAATTCAAATTTTCTTTTGACATGTATTAAATCTTAAAATCATCATCCTAATAAATTTTGAGATATTTTTTTCAATATTTCATTGCATTTTCCTTAATGTATATGTATAACATATATTTCAATAAAAATGCTTCGGTTGATTTTTTTATCTGAAAAAAAAAGAAAAACAATTTCTCCGATAAAAATTCAAATTTTCTTTTGACGTGTATTAAATCTAAAAATTATCATCCTAATAAATTTTAAAATATTTTTTCAGTATTTTATTGCATTTTCCTTAAACATATATGTCAATAAAAATGCTTCGGTTGATTTTTTATCGGAGAAAAACCATTTCCCCACTATAAATAACTGTTTACTTAGAAACTTTCACGATTCCAAGAAACAGGTGAATCATTTCAAAACACAGAGATCAGACAGTTCATTTGCCAAAATATACCAGGCAATAATTTTAAGGGTACTAGTTCTGTTTTAGTCCGCATTGCCAAAATAATATTCTATTACTTCACGCATAAGCAACGATCATTCGCAAAGCGGCGCCGTTTCTAGAGTTGATCATCTCTTATTCCTATTGGTTGACAACGGTAGCTCAGCTACTGCCATCTGTGGGTGATTCGTGGAAGCTCTGACTAGCAGGAGAGGGGCTTATTATCACACAAGAATTGCTTCTCGTGGGGTGAGCATGGAAGAGAGGAGAAAAAAACCATGGTCGTGCATCAGAGTTGTTTTTATTATTGGGATGGTATTCAAGTTTGCAGATTCTAAGAAATGCATCGAGTAAGTGATTGTTTTTGTCAAATAAGTGAATAACCTTTCAATAATTTATTATGAAAGTGTTATCTATTTAAATGAAATCGTAAATCTATTTAAATAAAAATTCCCTATTTCATAATACTTTTGTGTGGATGAAATTAGAATGAAATGATACAGAATGTGTGTGTGCATGTGTTGAATTTTTTTTTCGTTTATAAGAAAAATATGATTATATAGCTTAAATTTTTATACAATGAACATTTAAGATTAATAGTGAAAAGTTTATGATTAATTTAATGATACTGAAATATAATTTTATCATGTTACTTAAAAATCATCTGTATAAAAACTATGATTATATTTGCCATAATATGCAAAAAAAAAAATGTATATTTAATGCATTATTAAATATGTTTAACAAAATGAAATGATTTCATATTATATAAGTTTGAATAATAAGTAAGTGTATGGCTAAACAAATAGATAAATTTCTTTGTTTTTAAATATCTTTTGTTGATTTGTTTCATTGAAATTTCCAAACTTTTGAAGTTTCTTGTTTTTAATGTAAGAAATGTAACAAAAAATTAAGAGTATAAACTCTTTATATATATTATTGAAAAACTAGAGTGTAGTTATGTAACCTTTTTCCAGTTAAAATAGGGTGATAAAATTTCCTTTATTATTAACACTTATTTATGATAAATATGAGGAAAAGATATACGTATACAAAAATTTTATACTAATTTAATTGTACATTCATTCACGTGATATAATTAAAAACCAATTGAGGTTTTAGTGTTCAGCAAATACCTAATTAGTTAGCGATCACCTCAACAGTTTGTGGGCAGGATACCCACCTCGGACGTGGTCGATTGCCGTGATTGTAAAAATAGCATATTTATAGTTTAAATTAATATAACTGATTCATTATTTTGGCTCAAAGATTAAAATTTTTTTAAAAAGTCAATATTTATTCATTAGTTTTATTGCATTAGAGAATTGCGATGCATTTTGTTTGAGCAAAATTAATGAAATGAAACAAATCTCAGTAATTCAAAGAAAGAAAATAGTTCAAACCTGAGGTTTTCTTTTTTTAAAATTAAAATACCAGTTAATTAAAAAATACATATTGGAATTCTTATTCTTTACATTTATAATCTATATATTTTAAAAAATATAATTAAACAAAAATTTAGAATTGTTAAGTTGATCTAATAATTGTAAATTTTAGTTTAATAATTATAATCATAATTATCTTAGAAATAATTTTGTTAAAAAACTGAAACGAATTATTTTTGAATAAAAAGTTCTGCAGAATAAATAATGTATTTGGAATTGTCTTAGGAATAATTTCCCTTTGTTTCTTCTAAGATAATGAAAATAATCCATATCATAATCACAAGAAAAATAAAAGCACTAATTTAGAAAATCTAAGCAATGCAACTATTATATTGAAATAATTTATCGAATGAGATTATTAGACTAAAGTGGTTAAAGTGTGTAGGATTAAAACGATTACTATATTTTATATAGGTCGTGAGTTGGTAAAACCATTATTCTGTACTAGCATATCGAGAGTATGATTCTGACACAATGGATTGTATTCGCGATATATTAGTAACAAAGCGCCAATAAAAATCAAACTGTTTCATCATTTGATAGTTGTATAAAATTATAAGAAATATTATTGAGAGTAGGAACATTGAGTTAGTAGAAATAGGTTTTAATTTGATAGAGAAAAATCTCATAGCCAGAAAGCAGAGAGTTTGACACCAAACTCCCTGAAGACCATGCAGAGAGGTCCTATACATGAAAGGATCTCCATTGGGTCCAGTAGCCCGCCAACAGTGTGCCGTAGAGAGGAGCGTATACCAGCTTAAGTATCAACCTCATCACTTGAATGTATCTCAAATTCACGAGACAGCTGTCTGTGTTTTAGCGGCTTTCGTTGGTCGAAATATGTAACTGGAAACCTACCATAATAACTTAACCTAAGTATAACATAATGAAAGATATTTGTGCTCCATAATGAGTTGAAATTTTGGAAGTAAGCGATTAATTTATAGCTAATATTTATCATAGCTTTGGTATTACTAAAAATGAATTTGTTTTCACAAATACAAAATACTCAAATAAAAGGCTCTGGGAATATATATTCTTCTATTTAAATTTCTAATAAATCTTTCTTCCTCTTAAAGATAACTATATATACTACTTTCATGTTTATCCACTTAATTTATTGCCATGCTGATAACTGAATATTTAGCACTCTCTTATTTAAGCATTTCGTGGGTTCAATTTTATTTCTGATAATTTCATTTGTTATGATTCGGGATTCACTTTATATTGTAGGTCTTGTGAGCAAAAGATAACCACCTAGAGGAATAAAATAAAGCTCGTAGTCGAATGGTTAGCGCTCTTGCCTTCGATTCAACAGTTTGTGAGTTCGAATCCCACCTTGGGCATGGATGTTTGTAAGGGTTCGAAGTCCACTTTAAACAGCAGGCCCCATTCTAATTGGCCCTCATGTGCAAAAAATGATAAACCAACCAACGTTTGGTTGGTTTTTGGGTTGACGTTGAGTGACAAACCAAACGAAAAAGGATAAATATATTTAAAAAAGTTATTTATATTAAAAGTTATAAAAAATAATGAAAACACAGACAAACAATCAGAGAATATATTACTTTAAATGTTAAAATAACCTCTGAAGGGATGTATTTGAAATCTCTCAGAAGAATAAAAGATAAATGTCGACAAAGATTGAGACCTTTTGGAATTTAGCTGTTTTCTTTTTTAAAAAAAATGTGTTTTGTAATACATTTAAAGATTAATTTCTAAAATCCAATTTAGAAAAGAATGCGTAGGATTCTATTTCGTCTTATAAATGAAAAATTTTATTTACCGAGCTATCAGAAGCAAAACATTTGATCGAGGGATAAAAATATAAAAGCTATTCTTAAAGTTTTTTATTAGCTAGCGTCAGTCGCTTTGTGTTTTTGTCAAAAACAAAAAGCGTCTGGCACTAGTGTCCTCCGTCCCTAGTTTTTTTTCAGTGACATTCTTTGTTTCTTGTCATTAAGTAAACAGGAGAAAATGTTTCGAATAGTTCTTTGGAGTAGCAACCTGATATTTTAAATGGAAAGCCAAAAGTTACTTTGGTTTTTCTAGCAAGGGACATAAAATATTCCAGCATCATTGAAATCATTTTTATAACGATGAAATTTGAATAATATCTTCAGGATCTGATAATCCAAGCTGGTAACTGAAAGCTTGTTGAAGGCATTTGAGTTATACTGAAAGCAGCCAACTATCGTTTTGAAGAGTTGCTTAACACTAAACATACCGGGGATTTTTTTTATTCGGCAAAATTAATGGGAAAATGGGTCAAATGACCCCTTTCGGTAGTTTTAGTGTTAAATTTCGACTTATAAAATGTTAAACTATCACAAACTGCTATCCGAGTGATTGGGTACTAGCTCGGCTTTGGATTTAATGGCTTCGAAACCTACTTCGGGCCAAGATATTTGTAGTGGTTGGGAGTACACTTGAAGCTATAGGTCCCGGACAAATTATCTCTCTCGGCCAAAAAATGATCGTTGAGCAACAAACCAAACCATGTTGAACTTACATTCAGCTACCAAATTATTACGACCGAGCTGGAATCTGAATTCTTAGCACTTTGGACTTCAGTTCAACATTTCGAGGGTTCAATTCTCTCATCAGCTGTGGATGTTCGTAGGGATTTGGAATTCATTACACTGTAGGTGCTTGTCTTATTAAAATTCGTGTGTGAAAAGATATTGAGTGATAAGCAAAGCAAATCTACCTCAGGTATGAATACCTGTAGTAACTGGATATTAATTGTAAGCCATATTTTCAAACCTGGTGTAGAAAGTCATCATAAACTTACAAACAAACCAAACTTTTCACGGAGTCCAGTACCTTGAATTTTGGAACGGAGTGAGTGAGAGAGAGATTTGTTCAAAGAGTAGTAAATCAGTATTAAAAACTGAAAAATCACTCTAAATAAAAAAAAAACCAAGAAATAATAGCCATTAAATTAACGAATTATTTAAGCATTAAAATAATGCTATAGCAATTTTGAAGTGTGTGTCTTCAAATTGAGATAATTTCTTATAAATAATTGACAGAATATTCTATAGATATTAATTATTTGCTTAAAACACGAGCACTTATAAACTGGTAATTTAAGATTTTATTAATCCCATGATTGGTAATTTAGATCTTGCGTGATTGGTAATTTAGATTCCAGCCTATATTGAACAACAGAAGATGGGTATCCTTTTCTGCTTCCTACATTATTATCTGTCATACAAGCTTGAATGTTTTCCTGGTTTCATCCTTGCTAAACTTGAATAAGATCCACTATCTTTGAAGAGACCTCAAGGACGACAATGCAACAAAGATATTCAAATGCCTTATAGTAGCACTCACTGTGCCTTTAGATTTTGGAAGAAGTTTTTATTTGTTAATAAGAAACGTGAACTCATTAAGCTCATTTAATTGATTCTGCAAACTGTATTTATATAATCAAATGCACCGATCCGAATGTTTCATGTTCTCTGTCCTTCAGTTCAATATTTTGTTGGTTCGAATCCTATCTTGAGTGTAGATATGTGGTTCACAATCCACTTAAAGTTGTAAAGAGTTTATCGAATTAGTCCTAATGTGTGTGCAAACGATATTAGAGTGACAACTAAACAAAACAAAATCAAATCGAACACTTTTAAAAATCAATAAAAGACTCTTTATAAAAAGTTAATCATTAAATTCTAGGATGTTGCATCAGAACTAAATATATTTGAATATTTAGAAAAGTGAACAGATAATCACCTATAATAGACACCAACTGTTTTCGGTTAGAATTTTACTATCACTTTTCGAACACGAGAGCTAACTCAAGTGGAACTAAAATTTACATTTTGGTTCCGAAATTACTACCAAAAATACCAAATAAGAGAATCATACTTAATATTTGTTGATATGAAAATTAATGCTAAATATTCGTCAACTTACCCCAATTTAAAAATAGTTCATTGGACGATTTGAAAATAGAATCAAATATAATTATAGTTTAACCAATGCAAATAAATTAAGATAAAATGAATCTTCTGCTGTATTAATTTTAAATTATCAACTGAAACTACTGCAGAATTAGACATTTGAAAACTAGAATTAGACAAATGAAACTGTTAATTTTTTTGTAAGAATACTGCTAAAATTAACTTCAAGTGCTTAACTATAATCTAGTGGAAAGACTCTGCATTTTAGAAGTTCAAATCCGAAATCACTAAATTTTATCACTGTTGAACACTGTAATAATTTTTTTCCATTTCTAATTGCGAATCTCTCAGGATGGGTGTTTCAGATTTTTCGGATTTCCTGATTGAAATCCAAAAAATCTGATAACTGTAATATCAATGAAAAACTTCATTGATAATGCGGTCGATTATCAATGAAATATTCATGAAATGGGAAATATGGTTATTAAAAACGCCTTATATTTTATAGGTTATCTACTTTGCTATGTGAATTTATTATTTTTCTTAATTTTTAAAATAATTAAGTAAACTTGTATATATATATATATATATATATATATATATATATATATATATATATATATATATATACTGAATAAAAAAATGCGAAATCTAGGATAACAAGATATTAATCCGCTTTTCGAAATGGAAATTTCCTCCAATTTTATAAAATTAGATTTCTAAGATTAATAGTAAATTGAATAAGAGTAACAAGTGGGATTTTCTTGTGTAATTTTCATACTTAATAAAGATTCAATGTAAAAGGATTTTTCCAGCCCGTTAGCATTATCTTGAAATATTTAATACTTTTTAAGTTCTAATTTATAAAAATTGTTATGAATATGTTTTAATTGTTTGGTATTAAAAGTAAATTTAAATACTAAATTTTTATTAAATAGTTATTACTTACGACATCTCCGTTAGAATAAATGCTAAAAAAATATTTGAATACCTCTTCTAATAAGCGTTAAATATATATCTATAAATTTTAAGTTTATTGATTCATCAAGAGTTTTAGATTGTTGAGTGGGTATACTTTCCAAAAAGTAAACTTTAATTTGAAGTTCAGACTACGACTGATTCAAAGGTTTTTTATTCTAAAATTTAATTGCTGAGCTTACATCTGTATGGTCCGCACTTTGGCTTTCGGTTCAACAGTTCGTGGAATCGATTCCCACCTCATTGATTTTGTTTGTAGATGTTTGAAGTCTATTTTAAATTGTAGGGCTTAATAATCACAGCCTTCGTGAGTAGAAATTGTTTAGTGAGAAAGAAGAGAAACAAACAAAAACTATGTTGTGAGGGATGATTAAGAACCATTTGTGTGAAACTGTAAATTTTTTATATATAATATGCCGGCCAATGGCTGAGTGGTTAGTGTACCTGACCGGGCTGTTGGTCCCGGGTTCGAGTCCCGGTTTTGGCATGGACGTTTCCTCTTTCTCTCTCTCTCTCTCTCTCTCCTTTCTTTTTCTGAGATGATGGATGAATGTGGTCCACCCTATAAATGGGTTTGTGGTGGTGTGACGTGGGCAATGCTACTCGTACCTCCGTGGCTTGGATCACAGGTGCCCACTGGGCAACGCTAAAATGAGTCGCAGCTTCCGACCATATTGTGGGCGACGTGTCAAGTCACTCTGAGCCTCGCCATTAGAATAATTAGAATATATATATATATATATATATATATATATTCTAAGTCAAATCCGCCGAGCTGGCAGCTGAATAATTAGCGCTATTTTTTTCTGTTCAATAGCTTGCGGGCTCGAGCCCCACTTTCGGTTGGGTGTTTGTAATGATTCAAAATCCACTTTAAGCTATAAGTCTTACTGTAACAAGCCTTCGTGTAAAAAAAATGCCCGTTAAGCAACAAACAAATCAAATAAAGTGAAATCAGTCCTTGTGAGCAAAAGATGACCATACAGCGATAAGCAAGAAAATTTAAAACCAAGTTTCCTTTTAATAGTGATTTTATAGAACTGAGATTTTGATTATTATTGATGTACTTAGATGTGTTTTATTCGATGTTATTCTCTAACTGACAATCTGAAACAGGTTTTGATTCATGAAGTTTAAATTTCTGGTCATAAAATGAATGAAAAAATATAGATACGTTATTGTCAAATTGTGCTAATTTCTTTCATTATAGTATGTAATGAATTACCATTTAGTGAATTATGAGGATTATTATAAGAAACATACCACTCAAAATATTTATTTCTGACGAAATTTCATTAAAAAGAAATTATAGAATTTTGTTCCAAAATGAGCATTTTGTAGAACTGGAAAAATTCACAAAATATACTGGAAATTATTTTAAATAATTTAACTACATTATTTCTGAGTTTTTAACTGGAGTAACTCAAATCAGAACTGTACTCATAAATATATATAACATTATATTCAGTGAAAGAGTATAGAAGAGAATTTATTCATCATAATCTGTTCTTACCCAACATGATCTATTTCTAAAATCTTTATCCTGCGGATATAAAAAGCAGCATGTCCTCTTTTGGACCTTGTGCCATAAAACCCAACCAACCTGTGGATATAAAGAATTTTCATCCAAGTTTGAAAAGAGAACTTGGAATGAAATAAAACTTATCAGCATGTTGCTCTCTGGTCATAACCGGCTGCGTTTCATTTCAGAATTTTGGTTACTGCTTTTAGTAATTAATTAAACCTTAATTAATCCCAGTTTGAAATTGTTGTAAAATTTTTATGCTATGATGTACACCATTCAAGGAATTTTCTCGCTTCAAAACCATGCAGCCGAAAGGTTAGCCCTCTAAGCTTCTGTTCAACACTTCATGGGTTTGAATCCCACCTTTTGTACTTGGATATGCGTAATGGTTCGGAATAGATTGTAAGCTGTAGGCTCCAGTCTAATTAGCCCTCGTGTGCAAGAAATGACCATAGTGTGACGAAAAAACGAAACCTTGCTCGCTTCAAGAACGCTCTTAAAATTTCTTTACACTCTTAAAACTAACATGTATTCTTAACCACTGAAAGTAATTATGAGGTATCGGATGTAATATAAACTGGATAAAAATAGGCTTTTGATCCTCTAGTTATGTGTGATATGTTAAAATAAATCCTTTATTCAGAATACCTAAAGGAGATTTTCAATCTTAAAATCTTAATTTTACAAGTTCTCAAATCTTTCTGATTTTACTAATTAGTGCATGTAATTAATTTATATATATATATTAGGTTGGGGAAAAAGAAATCCATTATTTTTACGTGAACTTTTTGTAACTTCTTTCAGATTCGTTTTGTAAAAAGGTTCAAAACAGTTTTCATGCAGATTTTTAGGTCTTGTGCGAAGCTACGACTGCTGACATGCTGTCAAGTTTGATAATTTTTGATATTTTATAGACATTCTCGACGATGTTGTATCCATGCGAGGTGCATCTTTAGCATCCAAATACCCAAACGGAATCGACGAAACCAAAATTGTGGGTAACTGGTTGTTACAGTCATATATAGGACGATAAACACCTTTCACAATTTTAGCCACCTGGCATTTTCGCCAAAATAAAAGAAAAACTAAAATGTATCGAATTTTCTGTTTGTTGTCTTCTATTTTTAAAACCTTGTACTCTTAACTGAATTAATCAAACAAATAACCGCGAATATTTTAGTGTCAAATGTCACCTTTCCAATGAGCATAAATTTGAAATTGTTTGATAGATACCTCACGAGATAGCGATCACTAAAGACATCTACCGAAAAAATAATGGATAACTTCTTCCCCAAACTAATATAATTGTCAATGCTTATTTTAACTGAAACTAAAAAACTCTTTCACAATACATACACTACTATAAGTGTTATTTATTTTTTAATATAAATTTTTAAGATTTGTGTTATTCAATTTTTAATTTGAAGATCGATTGATTTATATCAGTTTATCGGTTTTATAAGTATGTATAATATTAGAGAAAAAAGTATATGTTACACCTTCAAACCTCTGGTTATGACATTTTATAGACTGCATAAATAAATGAAACAAAATAGAAAATAAATAGAATTTATCTTTATTTTTTAGTTCATTGTGAGTGAAACAAATGATGATAGAGATGAGATATCGCAGTTATTAATACCACACCCGAAAACCAATTATTGACTGTATATATAATTCATCAAAAGTGACGAAATTCAAAAATATTAATTTTATAATAAAGATTTAATATTGGGGAAACAAATAATTTCTTCAATAGAAAAAGGAAAAAAGAAACCACGTAATTGTAACTGCTTTACAAAAATAAACACATTTATAAAAAGTTTATTAAAATATTTTTTCGTGGGATAATTAAGTGAATTTTTTTAATTTTGTCATATTTTCCTGAAAGAGAACAATATAACTGCGTAGCGATATTTTTGATTTTTCTCATGCCTTAAATTTTTTGATAATTTACTTAAAGTTTGAAATGTGATATTTTTTACTTGTATTAAAATGAAATTTTTTACGAAATATTAAATAGTAAACAAAAAATATTTTTGGCTAAAGAAATCTGTTTTGTCACATGCTAAATTTATTTTTAATACACATCCTGTTTTTTTTTAATAAAAAGTATGATATGCCTAAGTATATAAACTATCATTTTTTTATTGGGTTATTTTGTCGAATATTTAAGGCTATTGATTAGAAATCACTTAGAAAATTTTCTAAAAAATTTCTTATTCCAATAATTTAAGGATCAAAAAAATAGTTACCAGATAAAAAAAAATATGTGCTTTCTTGTAACAATCTCATGTATATATATAGTCCAAAAAATCTACAAAATTTATATAAATTAAAGGTATTAGTTTATTTTATATGTATAAAACTTTAATCGCAATTAAAATATGTTTTTTTTAGGTCTCAAGGAAACTGGTATAAGACTGAATCACATTTACTTGTATTTCCCAAAATAAAGATTATAGAGATTAATTTTAAGAAAAATTTCAATGAATTGATCTTTATTTTATGGTGTATAAGAAGTATTACAGTTGTGACTTACTGAATGATTAGAAAGGGTTAAGTTAAAAGCAATCAGCTGACAAAAATATGACACATTTTTATCCGTCTAAAACAGAAACAAGATGGTATTTCCATTTTTAGTAGTAACATTTCTGTAACTTATAGAATGGGATTTTCAAATGGTGCGAAATGCTTTATAAGTAAGCATGAATGTAAAGAATGTTACATGTAGAAGAAATCTCTTCAGATTATTGTTTTCAGGGACATGATAAATATTTTAATATTGAGTGAATTTTAGCTTTAAAATTATTTAAAACTCCATCTAGATATACAACTCATATCTTCGTAATATGAGTAATCATGATAATAGCTCAATTTCAAAGCAAAAAAATTTATTAATGTTGGTCTCTAGTTAACTAATAGTATAAATATTTGTAATATACATACACATTTATAGCATAAATAAATTCCTGGTTTGACAGCTTGAGTGAAAAAGATGACAGCAATTCTTGTGTAAAATATTTCAAAACGAAAATATTTTGACTTGGTATTTTAGTGAGTTGGGCCAAAAAATGGGATGTTTATTGTGCTCTAATGGATTAGTGTCCATGAAAGTAATAAACTTGTCAGCTTTCCCTAGCATTCCATAAGTCCACCATCTTGGCCTTATGAAAAACTGAATTTTAGCTATTTAAAGCACTAAAATTCAGTTTATGGAGGAATGTTAGTTTATTTCTCCATAAAATCAATTTATGGAGGAATGGCATTCTCTCCTGTGACCGGAAGCCAGTGAAGTAAACAAAGGATATCTAGAGAGATATTCTTATCAGCTAAGGCTTTTATTTAACATTTCGAGTTTTTGTTTAGAAATTGGTTCAATTTTCATTGGTTCAGCATGCAAACTCCATGACAAGTAGTGATAAAATAAATTTAGCTCAGTAAAAAACATACAAGCATTATTGACATTGATATTAACGAAAAAAATGTGTATCCACAATTTTATTTTTAATACTTTAAATGTTTTGGATTTCAATAAATTTAGATCACATTTTTCTTCAGAGAAATAATTTTGCGTGTCAAATTTTTAAGTCTTCCATTGTAATATATTTTTTTAAAGGGTAGAAGTACAGATAATTCTAAAACATTGTGGAATAAATATAATACAAAATAATGATTGAATAAAGAGCTAAATACAAAATAAAATAGTTAAATCTGAAGAGAAAAATAAGAATTTAAAAAAAAATATTTTTACTTTTTTCTCGAATTTTCAACTATGATCATTACTACAATCAAAAAATTATGTGATAAATTTAAGATGAAAAGATGTTTTTTTTTCCAACGGCGGGCACTTGGATGATCAACCCTTTTTTAGCCACAAGGCCGGAAACTGGTACCCATTTATCGTTACCTGGTGGGCACCTGTGAACCAAGTCAAGGAGGCTAGTAGCATTACCCACGTCACATCACCACAAACTCGTTTATAGGGCGGGCCACATTCATTCATCATCATCAGAGGAAAGGACAAGAAACACATAGGAAGAGAAAGTACATCCACCCCTGAGCCGGGATTTGAACCCAGGTCCTCCCCATCCGTAATCAGTTATGCTAACTACTAGACAGGTTGAGCGGCAGATGAAAAGATATTAAAAACTTGAAAAATTTCTGATCATGCAATTCAGTTTATACAATAAACCTTAAAACAACAATTTTTAATATTTATAATGTTTGAAATTACAAAGTAACTTTTGTTATTAAAAATAAAGGATAATAAAATAAATTTTTATATCAATTTATAATATTTTAAAAATCAAAAAAGAATTTACTTAAATTTGATTTTCATTTCTTTTGAACGCATGCTCTTTGTAGCTGTATAGCTCTTATAGCTTTAACCACCCAACAATTAAGAGCTCAAACGAGTTCGTTTCATAGTACTTAAGAAAAAAAATATCAAAGAAAAGGTGTGGTCATTTCAAATACGAATACTCCTATACATATAAAAAGTAATTTCGTACTTCTACTGTATTATAATTTTGAAGGTCACGCTGTAATGACCTAGAAAATAGATATTGACTGTCTCTTCATGGTTCTCTCATAATAAAAAGTCAAATACGTAAAAGAGTAGCAATTTCTATATTATTAATTTAAGAAACTCGGTGAGTCAATAACTATCATTTACGTGATTCGAAATTCCATTAGCAAAATAACGAATTGCTTCAGTCCATATTTAATTGCACTGAAGTCTATTGTAGACATTCTAATATTATAATCCCTATGGACTTCTAGTGATTTTAAATTTAGTTCAGTGAAACACACTTCCTTGTTTTGAAGACATGTGTCTGGTTAAATGAACTGGTAAATCTAAATGTTTACTTTTTTTTTTAAAAGTAAAAAAAAAAAAATGCTGTTTTTCTTAAAGCATGCAATTTAAATCTGTTTACTCTTCTTCCTAAAAGACAGGAATTTATTCTCAAGATTGAAGTGTTTGATGAATTATTTGAATTTTGTTTTTGAAATTGCATATATAAAAATTTTACTTATTTTATATATGTAAAATTTATATAAAATAAATTTTACATATTTATTTTATATAAATATGTAAAATTAATAAACAATATACTTTATAAACAATATACTTATAAATAATAAGATTATAAACAATATACTAAAGAGTATATTGTTTCAGTTTAAGAAAAAATATAAGCATTTTCTAAAAGAACATCAGATTTTTCTTTTGAAGAAAAATAATCTTTGAAAGTGAAATAATTTTTGTTAACAAAAAATAAGGCATGTAATTACATTAGCTTATGAAAAGGAATCATAAAAAATGGAGCATGTGACAGGGAACAAAATTTATAGGCATGTAAAGATAAGTATATTAAATAATTTTTGGGGAAATCTCTAAGCAGAATGAATTTTTTTTTATCTAATTAAATGTCGTAAAATACATCGTATTTTTGGCCGGAGAAAATTCTAGATTACTGTGGAATTTTTATAAAAGTCATTTATTTCCAAAAGGAAGTATATCAGCTTTGAGTAGTACTCACATAATAATAATAATTCTCTGAAAAGTAACCTTTCATTATCTAAACTTAATAAACTATTATATATTTTCTTGTATATAATATACGCGCGCAATCTCATCTGGTGTTTGTATTGGGGAAACAAATAATCAGGTTTTAAGTTACAAATATAGTTTACATTACAATTTGTTAAAAGGAACGATTGTGGGTTACAAGTAACCGAAAAAAAAGTTCTAGGTTAGCATTAATGAATAATTAAATTATACAAAATCTGATTTCTGCTTAAAAAATTATTCTTTAAATTTATATTAAATAACGAAAACTGAAACTTTTTTTTATCAAAGCGTTAATTGAGTTAGGTTTAAACACTGTATGTCCTTAATTCGAAAATTGCTCTTAAAACTACTTATATCTGAATGAATAATGTTTAAAATTAACAAATTTGTTTTTATACTATTTTTAAGTACCGTAACATATTATAGTATGAACAATAATTTAAAATTTTACAAGATTTATGTATTCGCGCATGTAAAGGTACCTTTTCATTTTGAAAAGTTTAATAATATATTTTATTATAAATATTCATCAGTAACTAAAACTTTAATTAAAAAAGAAATTGCTCATTTTAATACAATGATCAGTAAGAAAAAAAAATAAGGTTTGATAATTTAGATTTTATTTTTGCTATAGTTGGGGAACAGAATCTAATGAAATCAGTTTTTCTTCAACAACTCTGTTTTTTTACATGACGAGTAAGAACTATTTTTATTCATTTTTACAGAATAATGATCTCTATCTCGGCTCTTGATAATTTAAGAGACTTGAAATTTAATATTATTGCTTGTCTAGTTCCCAAACAATCGTATAATATTTGTAAAATGTAATTATAGAAGCTCCAAGTTTAGTTCTTTTTCATTTGATCCATGGATTTAACTTAGAATATTATAATAAGTATTACCTTAGAAATTTGAAACAAAATTTAAAACGAAACAAAATTGAATACCACATTTGACTTCATGTCATCAAATGAAATGAGTTAAAAATACTCCAGCACCAAAACCATTGTAGTCATGTGTACTATAAATTAAAAGATAAAAAAAAGTATTAATTTCTTAATTTTAATTAAGATTTTAACCAATATAATAACTTTCATAGTAAGCGCTGAATTTAAATCTATAAAATATGCTTGTAATTTCCATGGTTTATTGAAAGTATACATGACATATTTATTTAATTTAGTCCCAGAATGTTATTCTTTCCAAGGTTAACAATACTATGAAATGTGTTTGTTTGCTGGTTAAAATCCAAATGGTATATCTGTCGAGTTAGCAGATCTGTTCCAGATCTAATGAATGGACGGAGTGTGCCAAAAACATAATATTATTTCTTTCTATTGTGATTTATATCGCTAAGAACTTAGTTTTTTGCTTTCCAAGACAGCACTAAACTGTTTACACATCTTAAGAAAATCTTGTCCAGAGTCTAACACAATTTTTTCTTTCATTTAGTGGTTCTATAAATATCCTCCAATAGATATCGAATGAAGTCAATAATGTTAAAAATGAATAATAGCAATTTGTATTAAATCTAGCGAAGATAAAAGAGTATTATCAAAAAACTTTTGCAAGATATGTTTGAACAAGTTTATTACTGAGAGTACCGTTCATAAAAGAATTTGAAATATATATTTGTAAGTTTGCTCGATTTTGTCCAATTTTTTTGGAAATTTCGCTTAATGCATCGTAGCATTAAATAATAATTGAACAGATTTACAAAAACGTCTTTTGCAAATATTTTCTAATGAATATAAAGAAATTTAATGAGACAAATTAATTATCTATTTAATTAGATTTTGCTGCTATTTATTCAATTTTCTTCCTAGAAATTCCAATATAGTGATTTATGTGGTTTTATAGGCTTTAGTGAAAATTATTTTTTAAGTAAAATTTTATGTATAGTTGAGATCAAAAGATTGATTTCAAAAGGAGAACAATCTGATTTTTTAATTGGTTGGGGAAATTTCTATAATAGATTAAGGATGTCTGCTGTCAATCATGGAATCACTTCTGTACTTATTTGGATATAAATTTTAAATTACAATTCACATATATTTAAATCACTGCCATACCATGGATAAGATAATTAGCAAATTTAGAAATGTTTTTTCTGCAAACATTTAAATTCCTTTTCTACCGAAAATTCGTTCATTGCATAAAAATATTTTTCTAATATTTTAAGATTGTATTAAAAGATAAGTTTAAAGAAAATATTTTTCCAGACTTTTCACTAGCAAATGAAATTTACTGGAAAAATGTCTCACAAAATGTTTATTCAAACAATCAATAACAACACTAAGGTATTAAGAACTTAATTGAAGTTAGGTGTGTGTGTTTATTGAAAATAACACTTTCTCTTTTTCAACAATTCTTATTTATTATACATTATTATAATAGCTTATTATAATACTTTAACATAAATAACGCAATGTAATATAGAAAATCTTTTCATCAATTTTAAGGAAATTCGAAACTTTTCTATCACTATGCAAATAGTAAAACTTATTTTTAGAATCAGTTATTTCTTTAGAAAAACGTTCGTGTTATAAATAAGTAAATAAAATAGAATTAAAAATTTATTTTTATGCTTGTATAAAAGAACAGCTACTTTAAAATGAAACACCAAGTATACCAAACTTGTAAATAAGAAATATCGAACTTATATATATTTATGAGCTAATATTTGCAGAAAGCTTTAAAAAAAAAAAAAAAAAAAAAAACAAACCCTACAAAACTATTTTATACAAACATATAGACATCTTTATTTGCAGAATTCTTATTGTTACGATTTCTTTTAATTCTTATTGTAACATTGAACTGTAAAAGGTATCCAATAAATATCTCTCTTTGGAAAATCTTTCTAAGAACCTGCAAAAAATCACTGATTTGCATGCACACATGCGTATATATATATATATATATATATATATATATATATATATTAGTTTGGGGAAAAAGTAATCCATTATTTTTTCGGTAGACGTCTGTAGTGATCGATATCTCGTGAGGTATCTATCAAACAATTGAAGATTTATGCTCGTTGGAAAAGTGACATTTGACACTAAAATATCCTCTTGCGGTTTTTTGTTTGCTTAATTCAGTTACGAGTACAAGGTTTTAAAAATGGAAGACAACAAACAGAAAATTCGATACATTTTTGTTTTTCTCTTGTAACGGCGAAAAAGATAGCCGGGTAGCTAAAATTGTGAAAGGTTTTTATCGTCCTATGTAAGACTGTAACAACCAGTTACGTACAATTTTTGTTTCGTCGATTCTGTTCGGGTATTTTTGATATTAGAGATGCACTTCGCATGTGGATACAGCATCGTCGAAAATGTCTATAAAATATCAAAAATGATCGAAATTAACCGCATGTCAGCAGTCGTAACGCGCAAGACCTAAAAATCTACATGAAAGATGTTTTAAACCTTTTTACAAAGTGAATCCAAAAGAAGTTACATAAAGTTCACGTAAAAATAATGGATTTTTTTTCCCCAAACTAATATATATCCAAGGCTTATTTGGATTTAAATATGTATGTTACATGTAGTGATTAAAATAATTGAACCAGATTGTGTTCAATTATTTTAATGACTAAACTCTTAATCATGAGCATTTCCACTTATTTTATATCAACATTGTGAGTTTTTGTAAAGCAGTTTTTATTGTAGACAGCGCTTTCAATGTTTTAAATTAAAAGTATACCTTTTTTTTATCATAGTTAAAGAAATGAACTCTATTGAAGATATAAAGTAAAGGACACTGATACAGCAATTCTGTGACATAAAGCGTATCTGTTTGTTATTTGAGTTTATAGAGAGTGTGTAACAAGTGACAGAGAGACAAATGCATTAGATTCAATGGCAGGAATCTTAAAAAAATAGGCTAGAGAAATTCTTTCTGGTAATTAAGCCAGTTCCGTCTTTGTGTAAAGTGAAGATAGCGAATCAACCTGACAATACAATAGCGCAAGCAAAATATCTTGGCAATAATAAAAGCTTTGCTTTCAACTTTAAGTGCATTGGCATCAGGTGTTCACGAAAAAGTAGCCATTGAGCATTATTTTCATTGTAGCCTCGTAATCTCATGTATTATTACATTATATTTTGAAATCAAAAGTAAATTTCTAGGAACTTATAATTTCTCTAAATAGCGATCACAATTCTAGAGAGATTTATGAAAGCATTAGAAAAAATTATAAAAGACAGAAACCATGCTCTAATGAGTTGCAATTTAATGCGTTGCATGATATCTTCCATTGAATGAAAACATTTAGGTTTGTTTTGACACATTTACTCTAAGATCAGACATTTTAATCTATATTGCTATAGCAGTTGAATACGTAGCACTCTGACCTTCGGTACAACAGTTTACAGATTCAAATCCTATCTTGGTTTTGGATATAGGTAGTGGTTTGGAATTCACTTTAAGCTATAATTCACACACAGTTTTATAAGTCCCTAATGTGAAAACTTGACCGTTGAGTAAAAACAAGAGCTATTGTTTTTCAGCGTATAGCCAAAAAAAAAAAAAAAAATGTAATCCATTTTATTGTACCTTGCTTTTAACGAATCCTATTCTGAGGTTTGCTTTGATAAATTGAACAATTACCAGAAACTTTATTCCTTAAAAGTATTAATTTTTAGAAAAATCATAACTTAAGTAACTGAACTGGTTGTCGAATGGTTAACGATTTGGTCATTAGTTCAACTCTTCCTGATTTGGTTTTGTACAAATTTGATACCATTTTGCATATAATTCTTGTTCTATGATGGACTAGGTTATCTTATACATAAACAAAAATGCTTACTTGCTAGTTTTAGTAGCCGTATTAAATGCTTTTTAAAATATTAGTATCCTTAGTTTTCTCGACTGTTCCTAAAAGATAGGAAGTATTGGTAATATTTTGAAATTAATTTTGATAACTAAAACATTAAAAATTTTATATTTTAAATATAATTGCATAAAGGAATAATCAATTTTCTCTGAAAGAAACTGAAATCATTACGAAAGGCTTGGTTTTGTGGTTAGCAAAACTTTTTAAATAAATTTTAAAAAAAATGAATGCCTACCGATAATATATGTAGTTCATAAATTATAGCTCTAAATTCTAAATGTAAATTTGTAATGAAAGTTAAATATCCTGAACTATGCCTATAGAATATGGCTATTTAGATGATATTACTTTAAAGGTGTATACATAAAATATTATTAGAAAAAAAACAGGATTTTATTCATATTTATACACTTGCGTGTGTATTCTTAAATTATAATTCTGCTAAAAATCAATGGAACATTTAACGAAATATACCTAATTTTTTAGACGAAAATTGGATTTTTTCCCAAAGAACATTGAAAAAGTTGGATCCAGAAACTCGCAAGTTAAAAAAAAAAAAAAATTTTACTTATTTTCGGTTTGATTAAAAAGTGAAATCGCTATGCTAATGCATTCTGGTCCTTAACTCAATATTTCGTAGATTCGATTCTCACCACATGCGTGGGTGTATAGTAGTTTGGAACTGATTTCGAATCATTGGACTGAATCAGCATTCGTGTGCAAAAAGTGGATGTAGAGCGACAAAAAAACTATACCTGAAGTCAGTAAATAATGCTTTTCATTGCAGGTCTTTCCGTGACATTCTAGAAAACAAAATGTATGCTATATAAAAATCAGATAGCGTATTTTTACACAAAAATTATTTGCATAAAATAAGGAAGTCTTATTTCATGCAAATAAATTATTTATATTATACGAGAAAGCATATATTTCATCATTGTAAAATATCAGTAAAATTTCTTGAATTTTAAGTTTGTAAATGTTAATGTCCACAAACCTATGTTCTACAGTAATCAAAATTGTGAAAGAAACTGCCGAGATAAATTCGGATTAATTTTGTTTGATATTACATGTTTTAAATTATAATTTGATTAAGTTATCTTTTTACAGCTAAAACCTGAATATTAAGCTTGATAACAGTTAATTATATCGATTTAGTATTTTTTGCCAGTCTTCCAACAGTATGCGTTCTGTAATCCACAAATTAAGAGGAACTGAGAAAATGAAATTCCAAAAACAATACTACCAAAAACTGTCAGTAACTGTATATTGAAATGTTTTTTGGAAAAATAGTTCATATAAAATACTTTTTGTTAATGGTGAAAAAATATACAGAAAAATATTTAAGAATCGAAAAAGTTTTTTAAAATATTAGCCAACTGAAATAAACAAATTTATTTCATGGTCTATCTAAGAAAATATCCCAATAAGAAAATAAAAAAATGAGACAAATATCTAAGAAAATAGTATAATCATAAATAAGATAAATGTAGAATAATTGTTTTGAACAGTGTATTGTAAAAGGATATTGAGGTTGTGGTTTGATCTTTCAATTGGAGGATTGTTTGGTTGATTAATGCATTACTGATGGACGTAGTAAGTTATGAGATAAAATGACATTTGTTTAGCAGCAAAAACGCTTTTTATTCAGCTTTTGAGTACAAAAGGGAAAAAAAATGTGAGTATGAGGAAAATAATAAAACGTGCTTCCTTAAAGAGAAAATAGTTTTTAGTAGGGAGCTTCGGACGGGGCTAACAACGTTGAATACTTTTTAGAGGGAACAAGCTAATGCGTCTATTGATGAGGAGAGGGGTTTTCTGCCCATTCCTGCAGAAGAGCTCTATCCAGTTCTTGGAGAGTTTATGGGGGTGGTTGACGTCCAGAAACTCGTTTGCCTAGATGTTTCAAATGTGCGTTTATTAGGTTTATGTCCGTAGAACAAGCTGGCCATTTTATTTGTGTGATTCCTTCTTCCAAAAGGAAAGAACGATGTGACCTGCAATTGACGCCCATTAATAATCTCCAATTGCTGCAGAGTAAGGAATTACAATAGGTCTGAGGATCTCATCCCTATATCTGCGACCAATAAGAGCTGCATTTTGAATCATATGGAGATCGATGCGCAAATCACCGGAAGTGCTAGCATAGACCATCGGTCTTCCACCATCAAATCTGACACTTTCGTTTACAATCGGAGGATTGTTTCTAGTGAACTGTAGATAAAACTCCGCCTATTATCTGGATGAAGAGTAGAAAGGGACTCGTTAGAGAAGAATTGTGTGCCACTTGTTTCTCTTCCAGGTCACACGTGTCTCTTGTTTTAAAAGTTGTTCAGTGCAGAAATGTCCAGTATTGGACTTTGCACCAGTAAACCACACAAAAACAAAACAGACAAACAAAACTCTTCCTGTTCACATGCTCTGTTGCTCACTCCCTGCAGGAGAGACGATGCAGAATGACGTTAACGTAACACACCATTGGTCGGCTAGCTACAGCCCTTCTGCGTGAAAACGGTTTTGGATAGTTTGTGTCAAAACAGTGGTACCAATACCCGAGCAAATGTGTTGAAAAAAAGTGGCATTCATATTTCGGTGTTTCCGAGTCGCTAACATTAAATAATGTCCTTCATTTGGAGTTGCTGTACATCTAAGGCCTTGCCCTGATCTTCGGCCTGCATTTCTAGTTTCCAAAAAACGATTCTAGATTCTTGAAATCACATTTTATGACATTCCAATGGCTTCTGTTGCTTCGGATTCTGTTTCGCCCCATCTCTAACCGGCCAACAACTCTCCAAACTTCGGTTAAATGAATTCGAGACATCGAAACAACACGCTTACTTAATATCGATCATTTATCGCTTTGTTTTTCCTAAGCTGAAAGCCAAATCTCTTTCGCTGCCTCTAAAGCATCCGCTACAACATTAAACTGAAAATTCGGATTCTGCGAAGTTTGAAAATGAGGAAAATTTGCATTTGTGACTTTTTTTCCATTTTACGCAACAAAATATGATAATACTTTTATTTTATTTAAAAACATTTTTAAAAACAATTTTACTATCGTAAATGGTAACAAATCAGACACTTTTCTGATAGATTTTTCAAAGAAAACAGTTTTGCTTATAAAAGTTTAAAAAAAAAATGGAATAGAAATATATCAAATGGTCTTCTCAAAGTTTTAGTCAAGTTTTTATAGTAAAAGCTTAAGTAAAGTTTTTACAAAAAAATAAGTTTTCTTATTTATTTACTTTTTTGATAGGAGACAATTTTCACTGTTTTCATCACTCCAAAATTTTAATCACATTTTAATAAAAAAATATGATACTTTTTTAATTTCATTCAAATAAACATTAATAGTTTATAATACTTGTAGCAGATATCCTTAGTGACTTACCGAGCCGGCTGTTGAATGTGTGATTGACGCCTTGATCTTCATTTCAATAGTTCATGGGTCCGACTCCTACCTTGGACATGAATGTTTAATGTGATCCAGATTCCATTTTAAACGGAAGGTCTCTATTGAATAGTGTGTATCGAAAGTGACCATTGCATGACTATTTTATTAAAATAGTTTTTAATAACTCAGCGTATTAGAATTTGCATTTTTGTATAAAATTCTCATTGTTAATAAGTGCAGATTAAAATATGCTTAAGAAATCGAGTGCACAACTCTTATGCACATTTTTATTTGATCCTGCAAATACTTAATTAATGTTATTTACCTAAAGTTAAAGTGTGTTAGTATAGTTTGTATTTTAAATAAATGTTTCTATAAGTTAACTTGATAAAAATGCCGAAATGTGTTTTTCTACGAAAAATAAAGACGAATCATTTATTATATTTTGAGTTTGGGAATTTTTAATGGATAAATCATATACTTTTCTTTTAAATAGTAACTAGGAAATGATCACTCTTCTGAGTAGCCCCTCTCTTAACCGTTTGAGTGCGGCGAAGCGCTATCGCGCGTCGCTTGTTATGTGCCAAAAAGGCGGAGAAGCGCGATAGCACCTCTCTTGTTTTGTACCAAAGATGCGGAGACGCTGCTGTTGGCTAGTATAATTTTCGCATCTATTGAGAGCAGTTGAATTCATATCAATCACAGTTTTTATTCATTTTATATTTATTCAATAATTAGTGTTAATTATAACCATTTCTATTATTCTCCAAAAAAATTACTACGCATTTCATTCCGCACTTTTAGCATATGTATAAGAAAACTCTTCAGCACTCAAACGGTTAAGCCATATCTACGAATTCTGCAAATTTTGAAAATATTAGTTGAGGATATATTTGAAACATATTAGTTGATTCTATAAATACGTTTGCCGGGATATTTAGAAATAAAGTTTTTCTAAATTAGGTTTGTCACTATAAGCTTAGTTCCTGTACACATCACTCGACTGAGACCTACATTTTAAAATGCATTCTGAATTACTACAAAAAAAATCTTCCCCGAGAAGGGAATCGAACTCACATATTGCTGAAAACCAGAACACTAACCATCCAACTATTATATCGTTTTGAAGAATATTAGATATTAAAATATTAATACAAACTTATAAACATAAATAAATAGTTTATCAGAAATATAATTATTATATTAAAATGTGTATTAATAATAATTATATTCATTGTTTTAAACAATTTAGTGCAGTCACATTGTGTTTCTTCGTGAACTTCTTGAATGGTAAGTGTCTCTAGATTGCATAAATGCTTCCTACTTATTTTGAAAACTATGAAAACTTTTCCTTGAGTTATTTTTTTAATAACAATAATTGAACATAAAGTTAAATATAAATAAAAATATCAATTAATATTTTCATATGAAAATAAACTCTGTTGAATATATATATTTCCTTTTCATCTCTTTGCCTCTTAATATAAATATTAATTCTAATTAATTTGTAAAAGAGTATATAAAAATAAAATTCAATATTGCTAAATAGCAAGAGGGCAAATGGATTAAAGTTTTAAAAATTATATTTCCTCAATTTTTATATTTTCTTTCTGTCAGCAGCTTTTAAGGTTTGTCGTATCTCATATATGTTATTTTTAAAATACATGATTTAATAGAAGAATCTCAAATAATTTAATAGAAATTGAAAGATTTGAATCCAGAAATTGAGAGAATTGAATCCTATTTTTCTATTTCGAATTCGTTAATTTGAACATAAATGTTTCTTAAGTCAATTAAAAAAGGAAGTAAACAGAATAGGAAACGATAAAATTATAATTTAAATCATTAAAAATATAAAACAGCAAATTTTTTTCTCAACATAAATATGACGGAGATTACATTATCTTGGTTATATTTATTAACATAGATTACATTAGTAAATTTTAATTTAACCTTTTCTTAGGTATTTGTATGATTATGCAGAATAAAACTGGATCCAAAACATAATTACAAAATCATTTTGCTTGGAAGCAAACTTATAATTTAAAACAATTATAGATAAAATTATAATTTGAAACATTAAAAAAATATTAGAAAGCAAATTTTTCTCAACGTAAATATGATGTAGATTATATTATCCAGATTATATTCCTCAACGTAGATTATTTTAGTCCCAATTTTTTTTTAACATTCTTAAGTTTTTGTATGATTATGACACACACACACACACACACAGTATAAAACTGGATCCAAAACATAATTACAAAATCATTTTGCTTGGAAGCTTCTTCAAGCATTGAACAAAGACCCTGTTATATCGTAATATACGACTTTATTTTCTTTTTTTAAAAAAAAGTGACAGCGTCAACAGTAGGAAAATTGAAAAATAGGGGGCATCAACTCCAAAAGAAATAACGTTTCGCGGAGTTGATTCACGCGGCAAGTTGCCAGGTAGCATCAACCCTTTTGCATAGATCTTTCATTTTTATGAGTCTTTTTTTGCTGTTTGTTTGCACGAGGAATCACGTGCCTAATTGTTTTTAAAGTAATTTGAGTGAGCAGTTAATGTTTCTTTTGGAAATATTTTTCATTCAATATTTTAACGAGGTTAATTTTCTCCTACTCACCAAAAAATAAATGATGAATTACATCAGAGTTGAAATATACGACCGGTAGATTGTTTATTTTTGCGAATTTATATTTAGAGACGATTCAAATAGTTCTCACACGCTTAGAATTTTGGGACTTAATAAGCTTATTATTTTGGGAATAAGGTCTAAAAGACTAGGAGTTATGATGAAAATTGTTCACTAGCTTTAAAAAAAATCATTGAAAAAATGATGTTTATAATGTATTTTTACTAATAATTATTAATCCCATGATTTCTCAAAGATTGCGTTACTATGACCACTAGTCTTTAGAAAAATCCCTTAACCGCTTCCCTTACAAATTTTTTTAAAAAAAATTGCAAAATATCATCACATTTTTTATTTTATAACTAAATACAAGAAAAAGAAACAAAACAAAATATGTAGTTTCTAAGTTCAATTTTTAATTTTTTACTGGTATAAAAGCATATAGATTTAATATTAGTTTACTATCCCGAGTTATCTCGGGCAAAAAAGTTAAATATTAGTCTTTGTATGATAGTTTTTGAAACAAGGGAAACACAAAGTGATACCTGACATTCCGTACACTGGTAACTGGTCTCATTTCTTACGGCATCATCACCATTATTTTACTTTTTTTCAACACAAATATCCTCCTTTGTACATTACTGATCCACAAGCCGTCGTATACTGTACCATAGAGAAACATGTGGCCAATCCCAGAAAAGAACCGCGAAATTAAAGAAAAGACAAATTGCATGTTAAAACAGAATATTTCCTTTCATTTCCCCCAGGCCGAATAAAAACGTGATAAAACAAATCGTACTGACAAATTTTGCTTCACCCGAGTTTTCTCAGGATAATAATTAACTGCAATATATACTAACCCGAGATAACTCGGGATAATAAGGCAAGCGGTTAAAGAAATAAAATTGCCCAGAAATGCTGTATAAGCGTAATCACCTCGCTAAGATTAATTTCACGAGAGAAATCATCATGAATACCACAGTTGCAAAATCTAGATCTATGCTTTATAAGTACAGAAAATGGTGGCGTAAAAAAATGCATAGAAGGAAAACTAAAATTGAAAGGGGTAGTGTTATTTATATTAACTCATTTATGTCGGCATACATAGTATTAATAAGATATAAAGAATATTGCAACAATGAGATGTTAAATGGTAGAAATGAAATTTTATTTTTGCTGGCAATTAACTCCAACTAGTTACACGTCATTTGAATCTTTCCATTTGTTTCTTCCTTATTTGAATCGAAATGATTAATTAAATCCTGAATCAATTTAGGATCTAAATAGTTTAAATTTACAAGAGTGTCTGTCTGTACAATATCTTTATCTGCGGATATAATTTCGGAATTTTCTCACCTTTATCTTCGGTCTTGCAAAACAATATATTTATGTGATGATATAATATCAGCATCTTTGAAGCGAGACATTAATTATATATTTTTCATGTACTCCCTACCTGTTCTTGACAAATCACAGAATACTTTTATATTTTAACTAAGCATAAGCGCCGCACTGCGACGTACTTTTAAAAAAATTAGCTTTTAAAAACATAAATTAATTGGTACTTTTTGAGAAAATTACGTTAATTAAAAAGATTAAATTTTTGTGTTATCATTAAACAAACATAATTCATGTAAAAGAATATTTATGGATAGAAGATTTTAGATGCGGCATATAGTTAATATAAAAGAATGAGGCTTCAAAATTAATATCTGTGTGAAGCAAATATTAATTTTGATAAACATTCCTTCAACAAAAACATTCTAAGGCGTAATGATGGCGCTTCGCGCACTCAAGGCACTTGTCAGAGATTCTATCCTTGTCGTGGGAAAAGTCGACTAAGACTTTCCTTCCTTCAGTGGGTTGATTAAACTAAGTACCGCGCATGCTTTGGAACTAAACACTGAGGGTTTAGCTTTAGGTTGACCACTTAATCAGAGCATACTTCCCACTGCAGACTTGTTTGTCACGAAAACTCGGATGTGGGCACCGCAGTAAAAACAGACAGTCTTGACCCAGAGCTGTTGAGAAACTGAGTTTAGTTTATATATTTTCTCAAATAATTTAAATAATGCCGACTAATGGCTGATTGGTAAGCGTTCCTGATTCCTAGGCTGTTGGTCCCAGGTTTGAATCCCGGTTCAGGCATGGACGTTTTCTTTCTCTGTTTTTTTTTTTTTTGTACTTCTGAAATAATGGATGGATGAATATGGTCCATCCTATAAATGGGTTTGTGGCGTGGGTAATGCTACTCGCATTCGTGACTTGGTTCACAGGTGCCCACCGGGTAACGCTAAATGAGTAGCAATTTCTAGCCTTGTTGTGGTGAAAGGTCAAAAGCCCACTGCCTGCCCGTAAAAAAATTTAAATAACTCAAATAATTTAAAACTATCAAATGTTTTATTAAAAAATATCAGTTTTGAATGATATATATAATATATATATACATAATCAACGTTGATACTATATCGATTTAAAGTTACGTAGCATTTATCAAAAAATAAAATAAATTTTTTTAATTAATGACAAGTGGATTAATATACTTGAAACCAAAATAATATAAATTATTTTCCTAAACTATCTTAGGTTTAAAAATTTGAAAAATTATATATTTTCGAACCCTTAATGAAACAAAAATTATTAAAATCAGCAATGGTCATAAGATATCAAACATAAAAATGCCAACAAGATTTAGCAAGACATATTTTCATACATCTTTTCAATTCAATAGTAGTACACATGTAAATGAATTGTTACAACTGTACAGTTCAATATTTTATAGATTTGAATACTTCAGGTAGTAGTCCAGAATCCATTTCAAATTGCAAATCCATATCAAACTAATTTTTACGAACAAAAATAGATAATAAGTTGTTAAATTAACTCGCTTTTAACATCTTGTATTGTATCAACTTTCAAGATTTTGTACCGCATAATTTGATTTCTTACATTTCTAAAATTTTAAATAGAATATTTCTGAATTAAATATTGCTCTAAATATTTAATAATTAAGACAAAAATATATTTAACCTCATCAAAAAAATTTTCACTTTTGCATTTATTAATTAGTAAAGTTTGGTCAATTCAATTTTAAATTTAAGTCTAATTTTAAAATATTTTATATAATAATTCACAATATTAATAAAAAATAATCATTTTTAGTGATGCAATTTATAAACTAAATTATTAAATATACTGTAGTTGGTAAATCAAAGACCATGCTAGCAATTATAAGATGCTACTTTAACCCTTCTTTGCATAATGGTGGAAATTTCCATCATAACCTATAATGCCCAAAAATTATATAAAAGAACAAGTTCACTTTAAGTTGATCGTGTTTGGATACCTTTTTAATGTCCATTGCATAAAAAGAAACATAGCTGTCAAAAATAAACAAGTGTCATTATCAGTGAAACGAGCTTAAAGTTGTCTCATTCCGCTGTTTGTTGTAGTTGCAATAAACGTATGATTTCGTTTAAAATTTTGTTTTATTATATTAGAGTTTCTATTGCTAAAAAATTGAAAATGAGTGGAAGAAAGGTTTGTAACACGTGTTTGTTATTTTCCTCTTTTATTTCTATTTAGTACTAAGCTAATGATCTAATTTTGGATGATGATGGAAATTTTTAGCATATTGTTTTTTGGTAAATTTTACTATAAATATATACTAAGATTTTTTTAACCATTTTTCCTTTAATTTTGAACATGAATTATATCAAATTGATTAATTTCACCAATAAAGAAAAAATCATGCAAAGAAGGGTTAAAGGCTCATATATATAATAAGTTTTGCACAAATTTCCTTTCTAAATCCTTCAAATACGAAAACAAATAATTTTAGGAAATTTGAATTTGAAGCAAAATTAGATTTCTTTTCGAAATAGCAAAGTTCTTCAGTAAAGTGACTATTCAATAGGAAATCTGCTGAAATGATTATTTTAAACTTAAAACAAGTCAAAATCAAAGCTTTCAGTGCCTTTTGAACTACCAATAACATGGAAAGCTGCTTGCATTTATTTTTCATGAATGCTTTCAAGCATGCTTAGAAAAAAATGCTGAACATAAAAACGGTTCTTCTCGAAGCTAAATTAGATCGCTAACATATTTAGCTGGGAAGAGTAGTGTTCACTATAGTTTATGAGGTTCCATGTCGGAAAATTTTGCTAAGCGGGAGACATTTTCTTTTTGTGTATATTTTCTCCTCGTAAACCTTTCAATGCTTTTCGGGCTCGGCACATTGTTTCTTTTATGTCCATTATTCACTTGATGGTAAAGTAAACTGGTGAGTAACGAGCCTTTTACCATTCCACGTAAATGATACTTTCATTATTGGTTATATTTTTTCTTGATTTCTAATCAAAAGGTAAGTAATAGTCTAATGTTATACATAGTTTTTTTTATCGTGATTTATATTTAATTATTAAAAATCGAAATTAGAATTTTATTCATAATTGACTCTTAACTCATCTAAATAGGAGAGGTTAATTTTACTGCAAATTCAGTCTAGAATAAAAAACATTTTCAGACGTTTTGATTGATTAAAGAAAATGATTTTGCTATAAAATATATTTTACATATTGGATTTTGCTTGAAATATATATATATATATATATATATATATATATATATTAAACAACTTGAAATTAATGAGGAATTTTTATCTCTAAAATAGTTATACTGTAAAAACAGGAAAATTTATCTCATAAAATAAGAATTTAAAATATGAATTTATTATGTACACATAAATTTATAAATTCTGTTAGATATTAGTGCTATTTTATATAAACATTTGAAAGTTTAGATTTTAGGCCGCTTTTATGTACAGTTTGTGTAATATGCTTCATAAAAAATGTATTAAAATATTATTTTTTAAATTTCCGTTTTTAAATTTTCTATAAAAGTGAAAATTTTATAAGAATTTATTAAAATTTAACTTTGTAACAGATAAAATAAATTTATTTTACAAAACCCCTAAGCAATTTTGTGTTAAAGGCAATGACAATGATTGTAATTAATGGGAAATATTAATATGTGCCAAATATATTTCGTTTTATATATACATCATAAATATTTGAAGTACTTTAATAAGGCAAAACAAATATTTATGAGGTATATATATTGTATCTTCGAGCAATTTGCATGCATATAATAATTTTAGCAAAGGCTAACTAAGCTAGCAGCTAAACAATGAGTATTTTCAACTTGAGTTTAATAGTCGTGGATTTATTTCTGATTTCGTGCGTGGATGTTTGTTGTAGTTTGGAGTTCCCTTTAAACTTTAGATATCAGCTAAATTGCCTCTTTGCAAAAAATGACAGCAAAATGGCTATTGACTAAACCATCTAAATGGTCACCTCCTACCCTGTCTATTGGTCGGCGTACGTGACTGCGGATAAGGAGGCCCTGGATTGGAATCCCGGTTCGGGCATGGATGCATTTTCTCTTTTTCTCTTACTTGTCTTTATCCTTTCCTTGTATGATTGGAGTATGAATAGTTGCCTACCCTATAAATTGGTACCTGTGGCATGTGTGTGCTGAAGAAGTCAGACTCCACACCAAATTGCTATTTAGTTGAAAAAGTGGAGCAGCTCACCCCATATTCTCGACCAAAAATAAAATCTAAATGATTAATAACAATTCTTCAGAGGTAGTGGTTCTATTTGCCATTGTGTGCAAGAAAGGTCTATAAAGAATTGTCAACACTTTTTGGAAAGAGTCACTTACCATAAAAAAAAATTATACTAGAGAGAGCCACACTATGCACTTTTCTACCTACTAAAAAATTGTGAGATTTTTAAGCACACACAAATACGTAACTTTTCTTCATGTTAGTCTAAACAATAGGAATTTAATAAACAATGTAATAAATGTGAAAAGGTTGAAACTTAAATTTTATTGTTCATAAACCTTTT
The DNA here is from genome assembly GCA_026290005.1 of Latrodectus geometricus. Lineage (NCBI taxonomy): Eukaryota > Metazoa > Arthropoda > Arachnida > Araneae > Theridiidae > Latrodectus > Latrodectus geometricus. The sequence continues at coordinate 10,379 of JAPDSC010083947.1, read as the reverse complement.
TAAAAGCCCAGTCAATTATGTATAAAAAATGAATTAATTTTTTTTTACTTTAATTGATTATCAAATAGCTATCGCTTGATTAGTAGGCTTTTGAAAATTTGTAGTTTTAATCAAGTTATCTATGTTAGAATTAGTATTTGAATATGCTAACAAAATTTAGTGCTGTAAGTGCGCATATCACTAAATAAAATCGAAACTTCGTTCAAGATTATGTACCTAATAGCAAAATATTAATTTGCAAACATATTCCAAATCAACAAGGAAATCTAACAGTCGAATCATATATTTGGCAAATTGCTTCTTGGAACAATATATCACATTTCATTACAATTTAGATTACATCCAGTTGAAATAAACCCCTTAAGGTACTTACAGATTTTGATAGTTTTTCAAAACACGACACTATTTATTATTTCAATTATCTTAATTTTTAAATAAGTCACATGTGCCATTGTTAAAATTTCATTGTGCCACATTGGAATGCGAAATGGTTTTATGTTATTCAGAGAGCTCATACACTATCACAAGCAACTAAAAGTAAATGGAAATTTTTTGTGTGTCTATCATATTACGTATGAAAAGATTTCAGATGGTATCCTGTGTAGTACAATTGCTGTCTGAATACAATTGCAAAATATCACAGAGTTTTTCAATTGAATTATACAATTGTAAATTTCTACTGAATTGGGAAATTCCACTTATATTCAGTGGAAAATTCCACTGAATATAAATACTATGGACAAATTTTGTACAATGAGTGGTTGATTGTAACGAGTTACCACAAAATATAATCATGGAATATCAAAATTATTTTTACATTAAACTATCATGAAATTTATTTTCTTGAAATTGGCTTTTATTGCTTTACTTAGCAACCAAGTAAAATACTAAAACCTAACTATTATTTACGGATAAAATTATAATTGCATATCTTGGAAAGAAAATTGAAGTTTAATTCCTAAAAAAAGAAATTATTACGTTTTATCTGATTGTATCATAATTCTATTAAAAATCTACAATGATACTAAAAATATTTTTGAAAACTAACAATAAAATTTTCTCAGTTTCATTTTGATGTTAATTTTATTTAGTTTATAGCAAAGAAAATGAAAATTTGTTAAATGCTTGTTTCTTTATAATCAGATTGAGAACCAAATTTCAAACCTCTTAACTGTGATAATAAAAATTACTTGCCTTTATAAATTTTAGTATTTCATATAGTGGAAAAAAATTAAAATTATTATGAAAAGGAGACATAATTTGAAGCAAGCTGCAAAAATAAAATAAATCAAAAAATTTCGAAACAAAAATTCTTGGATATATTCTGAATTTGAAAACATTTATTCATTTAAGAAAATTCTCTCTCTCTCATATATATATATATATATATATATATATATATATATATATATATATATATATATATATATATATATAATCTACACAAAGTGCATTCTCTAGGCACGTAGTTATTTTTACATTCCTTTTCTCTTCTATATTTGATGATATCAACCAGAATCTGCCAAGTTTTCGAACAAGGATTTCTTTTAAACTGCTTAAATATGAAACAACAGAAAGTAATAAGTTTCAACGCATTTATAGTTTCCAAAAATACTGGAGGCTTTGGTGCTTAACTTTGTTATTGTTGAATATTTTAGTTGCATTTTTCGAAGAAAAACAGCTAAAGTAGGCTCAATTTTAATAATTACTCATTAATAAAGAGTTCTTTCTCCTCTAGCTCCTTGTTTAAAAATGCATTGGAACGAGCAATAAATCATACATAAAAAAGATAATATAATAATCTTTTGAATATTTTATTACAGTAGAAGATTTAGGCTTTTTACATTCTTCTACATCTATAAATATTTATCTTACAAGGCCTGTAAGAAAATACCATATATTCTTAATATAAATTTAAAACAAGAGAAAACACAAAGATAATTTTATATTATTATAGTATTAAATGTCACAAGGGAGTTAACTTTTTATTTTCGGGAAAATCGATTATAATATAGAATTTCAAAGAAGCATTTCGGCGGAGCATCATTTTTGGTGATTAATATGCTCAGGCATAACGTTACTTAATAATCGCTATTAAATAACATTACATTTCAAACAATTACTTTACTTAATATAAAAAACCACGTCCAATGATGCTTTTCTGCTTAATATAAAATCAGACGACCTAGATTCAGTTAATGAAGTAAAGTGAAATGAATGAAAACAAGTTTTTGAAAGCATTTTAAGAAACTTCTATTGTAAAATATTTTATTCCTAATATAAAGATGCTAACACCACTATTTATAATGATTAATAAAATTGATGTTTATACAATATTATCTGATATTATTTTAAATAGAAATAGATAAATATTCTAGTACAACATGTTTTGAAATGTGCATTACAATTAGGAATATCTCAAGATAAGAGGTCAATATAGATATTTTTTATATCAATAGTGAAATTCTCATTTAATTTATTTTAATTTTGAACTTGAGTTCTAAAGGATAATTTACATTGAAAGTTTTTCTCTAATTTCAAAACTTATTCAATTTTAATATTTCCTTAATATTAAATGTTAAAAAACTTTTATCATCTTATATGTGTAAACAGTTTTAAGAAATACAATTAAAATTATCAATGCCAAACTTAACAAAATACTCTACTGACTTACGGTGACGCGCTAAGCATGTGAATTTATACGTGTGCAAAATTCACGCATGTTGTGTGAATGCTGTGATATGCAAATGATTAACTTTTGAACACATTCATGTGAAATAGGTGGCAGTAGTGATATCTGCAAAATGCTTAAAGAAAAAAGATTGTCTAGCAGAATCTCTCATACGCAAATCAAATTTGAGCGTGTTGTGATGTTTTGTGCTAGAAAGAGAAATGCCTACCAGCATGTGTTTCTGACTTAACTAATCGAATGGCTAACGTTTTAGCTTTTGGTTCACCGATCTGGCATTTGAGTTGTTAGTCCTCTTTTCGTTGGTTCAATAATTCGAAAATATGGTATTTTCAAGTGGATCCCTTATCTGTTTACAACTTTATCATGATCGCATCATTGTTCGAAGGCATCAAGCGTAGGTACAATTGCCCCATGTACTCAACATCGTTATATTGGCCATCATCTAAAGTAATGGACCAATATAACGATAACTAGTGTGATAGTATGTGTTGCCACTGAATACACATTTTGTTAATTTTTTGTTCACACTGATGTCACCGTGAACAGCGGCCGCTTTATACACAAACGAATGTGCCGACACATTATAACCAATTAGACTCTATGTCCAACTACATAAGTGCTGTTATTGTAGCCAGAGTCGATTGTTTTGAGTACTGATTTCTCATAACCTATTTTTTAAATTTTGTTCACTTATAATTACCCACACCTTTATAATAAATTTGTCCAATAAATATTTGTTTTTTGCAATTGTTTTCTTGGGAGTAATATAATTAATTCACTTTTCTATCTAAAGTCCTAATTTTATTAATGATAACTTAAGAGCTTTAAAAATATTACGGTTTGAATGTTAATATTTTAAACAGTTGAATGACTATTACAAAATTGCTTAGAATGAAGCCTAGTCGAGGAGGCAATCAAATGGTTCTGGCCTTCAGTTCAAATATTTGTCGTTTCGAATTCCTCCTTGGTCTTGGATGTTTGTATTGATTCGGAATCCACTTTAAGCTATAGCTCCCTATCCAACTATCCCTCGTGTATAAAAAAAAATGACCGTTGAGAGGCAAACAAACGAAACTAAAACAAAACAAGCGTCTAAAATATTGAAAAACTTACCTATTAATTGAATCATAAAGAATTTGTTCGAAACAATGTATGATATTGATACTTAAAACAATTAGAAAAGCCAAAACATAGAATTTAATTGCAAAGAATGAATCCCGTAAATCAATATCATTATTATAGTTTTTAAATTTTCATTGACTTTTGTTAATAATTTTAACCTAATTCAATAATTTCTTATTAGAAGTATGTTGATTAGAAATATTTTCCATTTTTAAGGAACGTCGTAAGTCCTTTCGATATAACTACCATCGAATATTGTGGAATATTTTAACCACGGGTAATCATTGCTGATTATTTTAACCGCAGGTAAGAAATCAAGTAACAAAACACTTATTTTAAATGAGAAAGTGAGCTTCTCCTGCCTATTCAGAGCTTATAATGATTTTGCAGTTTGACTGTCATAAAATTACATATAATTAAAAATGCATTAAAAATTCTTAGTAACATTATCTTTAATTAATCTGCAGATTTCCTTTTCAATAAAACAACAGTGCCTTTTGTAAATAAATTTGCGAAAACACGTGCTTCGAGACATAACACGTATACAAGCAGGTGCTTTTTATGACTGTCAAAAGTTAATTTATTCATTTAAAAAGAAACTAAATTTGAATGTTTAATATTAACTTCCGAGATTTGGGTGATTCATTTGGTGTTTATTCCTTTAATACTGCGGAAAGAAGAGTTACGGAAATAAATTCATTCACTACCGGAAATAAAGTAGCACTTTTAATAGAAAATGATGGATGAACTCATCTTGACACATACAGCATGTAATGATGTTCTCGAAGAACAATTCGTCATTGTTAGAGGGAGTTGGCGTTAATTACACTTTGTTCGCCTATTTATCTTTATTTTAAGATGTTGGCTGATTATTCTGCTACTTATTTTCATGATCCCGTATATCTCAGCAATTGCTTTTCAAAGAAACCAAAAGAAATGGAACTATAAAAAATCTTGGCACGCTTATGTTTTACAGTGTTTAACTTTGGTTAGATTTTTGAGACACTCTTATCATATCATTGACTTATCAAATCATAATAAGCTTCGTGGTTCTAAGGTTGGATAATCAGTACTACACCATATCCTAAGCAATATATATCTTTGAAGAATATTATAATCCATTGTTATTTTATATGAACATGAATGCTTTGTTGTAAAATTTTTTGGCAGTAAAATGCTTTTTGTTTTTTTTAAATTTTATTAAGTAAAAACTCTATTTAAACTTTTGTTATTCAAATACGGTAAAAGGGGATGATATTCGAGGAAGCTATGAGTTGGCTTGTAGCCATTAGTAGGATAATAAAGCTTTTGTTGAGAGGTTGCTTTTCAGAGATACAATTTATCTTCATGCTTAAATAATAGAATTCCTAACAAAACATTTCAACTTGGTTAAAGGAAGTTATCTTTGAACGGATCTTTCTTGTTGTATACTTAATTTTAACATTTTAAATTTCTGTTTACTTAATAGATGTTTATCAAATATTATACGTGATAATAGCAGATTGAATTTTCAAGGACCAAAATTTAATATAGCTGTAATAGAAGCAATAAATTAATGTTATCGATTGCTGATGAAAAGTAAATGAACCTTATTTATTTGTTCATGCTGCTTTTTTATAAAATGTTATGATTTTAAATTAAAAATCAAATTTTGCTGAGATTTGAATGGTTCACGCCTTGAGAGCTTCAGTTCAACAGTTTGTAGGTTCGATTCTTATCTACTGATGAAAATTCATAAGAACTTTATGTACTCTTTAAAGGGAATGAAGTAAATTTGCTCGCGGGTATAGATAACTTAAGATTGATATAAATAGCCTTGTTTACTATAATAACATTCCCAAATATATGCACGAAGCATAAGAAACTTTTATATTTTATTTTATCATAAAATGCAATTTTCTTCCTTAAATTGCGTTCATAAGTAATTAATGATATAAACTTAGCACACGCGCGCATACACATTGTATAACCAGTTATGATTTCTTATGAAGTCTTAACATAATTGTGGATGGAATTTAAACAAAATAGCTAAATTCAGTCATTAACAGTATTCTAACCTGTGTAAATATATAAGGTATCACCACAGAGCACGACAAAAGCACAGCATTTTTAATAATTAATTGCATGCTTACATGTATATAAAAACTGAATAATATTATCAAAAAGTATAGAAACATGAAATATTTCTTTAAATATGTAATAATTGCATTCAAAAAAATAATTATAAATAATTTATTGTAATATGATTTTTTCATTGGTTTATTACTGTTTTGCCATATAAGCCACATTTTTGCACAGAAATTACTGGATTTCTAAAAACAATATAAAATTGAGTTTTTAGGGGGAAAAAAAAAAACTTGAAATTTTTGAAGTTTTGAAAAATCAAAATTTTTTTTTATAAAAAAGAATAAATATAATATAAGTTAATATTATAATATAGAATAATAAAATGTGTGAAATAATAACGGTTGTATTTTGATACGTTAAAGAGAAAAATACAGATCATCATTTCTATTCACTTACATTTAATTAAGTAATTTAATGTTAAATACAGGATATAAATGATTAACATTAACTGAAGAATATATATATGTATATGTATGTGTGTGTGTAAATGGGCACTCTTCAAAAAGCCATGAGTAACATTTCGAGACACTATACTTCATTTAAGAAATTATTCAAATTAATCGTTCTTCAGCAAACCATATTTGTTTTGAAATGTTACTCATGGCTTTTTGAAGATTGCCAATTCGCAGCATATGTTTTTTAAATATAATTGAACAATACACAATAAATTATAATAAAAGCAACTAAACTAAAGTATGCGTTTACTGTGCTGTTGAAGAAAAATATAAAAAAATTAAATAATACTTAATAAAAAAATAAATTCAAAATGGCTAGGTGTGTGTATGTGAAATAAATTTTGTATACATCTTTCTCGCATAATGTAAATTATTGAAATTTAAAATAATTCGAAACACAGTAAAAATATTTATTTTATCTTACTATTAAGGAATTGTAAGATATTTTGAAATTTGTTATCAACCATTATAATAAAATGTTCTAGAAATGTGTGTATGCTTATTTACATTCAAGTCATCTTAACTTTAACTATCACGCAGTTCTAAATGTATTTTCGTCACGTTTTATTTCAAATTATTATTGAATAACATTTCTCATTCTGAGTCAACTTCGGTAACGCTAACATCTGTATGTTAATTCTTTGTATATCTTTAATTATAAATTCTATTCTTAAGATATATTACGAATTATATAAAAAAAATCTTTATGTATTGTTCTGTCAAGGGACAAAAAGAATTCAAAATTACCATTGATGTTTCAAAATTATTTAATATTTTATATTGTTCACAAAATATGTAATATTTAATGACTTAAGAAACAGTATTAGTTTATGTTTTGATTTCTTGTAATATATTTTTCAGGTTAGTCTAAAAGTAGGTTTAATAAATGGATTTTTTTGCATATTAATAAAGAAAATTAAAATAAATGTTTAGTTTAATCGAAAGTGTTTTTTTATTCAACTTTTTAGTGATTTTTTTGTAAAAATAATTCTTACGGTTACTTTGCAAATCAACCGAATTATTAAATAGGCTAAATAACTTTAATTTATATGAATTTGTGTGTTTCTCTTACAAACAAAAAAAAATAAAATAATTGATATCTTGTTTTTTTTATGTTTTACATTGTTGATTATTGAAATAAAGAACATAATCACGTTCATATTTTTGCATATAACTATATTTAAGATTATTAAGCTGAAATTAATATTTTTATTGTTAATTATGCAATATACTTTACTGTTTTTGAAAATGGTTATTAATTTAACAATATGATAGAACTTAGTTATAAACGTCTATCAAAAACAGTTGACAATAAGATGCAGATGGTATAATGATTTGATGAATATTAATTATGTTTGTACAACAAAGTGTTAATCATTTTCACGGTATTTTGAGAAGTTAACTATAAAGCATCTTGTTTTTCATATATAAATTTGATTGCTCATATTAATTTAATTTATTAATACTTCATGATCTTTACAGAAAATAAAACAAACATTAAGAATTTTTATGACAAATCATAAGATACTTTATTAGTGAAGAAGGAAAAAAAAGCTTAGAAAAGTTTTGCAGGTGTAAATTACTTTCTTGAATCAAGCACGCAAATTTTTGCACAGATCTATATTTATGGCATGAATAAATTAATATTCTTCAGCAGAAATGAAATTACGTTGGGAAGACTGGAAATTAATGAATATTTGGCAAGTAAATTTTTACTCGCCTGTATTTAATTTGGAAGGTTTACAGAAACATAATTATAGTTTGTATTAATTTTTCTTTAAAAATAATGCATTTTTTTTATTCTGTGGAATGGAATAATTACATATTGTGACATCGCTTTGAAATATTTAAGATGGAAAAGATATTAAATGTGTCTTTGGTTATATTTAATGAAATAGCACTTTATAAAAATAAAATTTTACGAAATTTGATTTACAGTCAAAATATTGAAATTCAAAAAAATATTCTATATGGAAAAAGTTTAGGGAATTATTATATCTGCTAAGAATTGAAAAAAATCAATATTTAATGGTTTTAAGAGTTAATAAAAACAGTTTAATAACCTTAGTTTCAACTGCTAAATAAATGTAAATAAAAATTTTTTAACTGCTCTGAAACTTAATTGTATTAGAATCTTAAATTTAACTGATAAATTCGTAATTAATTCCTAAAAATCAAATATCAAAGATACAATGAAAAAATGATTCTGTTTTTAATATTTAGTAAACATTAACTCACAAACTTTTTATTATAAACATTAACATCAATTTATTAAATCGTAATAATGAATTTTTAAAATTCAAATGGTATAAAAGTTTTAGTGACTATGATTTTAAAGATTCCTAATGGACTAATTGAAAGAATTATAGTTTAAAAAACATTCATTTCTGATATATTTTCTCTTACAAGTTAACATATTATATTTTATAAACAATTTTAAAAAGAAGAAACTCCAGTCAAATTGCACATCTTAAGCAATATTAAATTAAATTATTTTTAATTAAAGATATTAAATTACTTGAGAATAATTAATGCGATTATTAAGCAAAAAATCAATCAAATTGAGATTTATACATCTTTTGAGTTCATAATTACATTTACTTTAAGCTGCAAAAAAATATGATAAATAATGACATTGATAAATATGTGATAAATAAATATGATGAGAAAAATTATTTATATTTTATTAAATAATTATCACATATAATAAATAATTGTTTAAGCAAAAGCATAAAAATTTTACTCAAAATGCTAGGATTAAATTGCACTTTTATGGACTCATAAGAAAATTATTCCTATGAAAGCTTCACTATTCAATTATTGAAGGAACCAACTTTACATACGTGTGCATGCTGTCATATAGTTAGTAATAGTTAATGAAAATAGGTCGTTTGTTAATATTAAATACTAAAGTTGAGTCATGAATCACGAATAACAGCAATTAATGCGCATATTACTACTTATCTTGTATTTTATACTATTATCTGGCACACTCTTTCAGAAGTGATGGATTTAAATTCCGTTAAATAGTTAACAAGGTTCTGCTACTACAAGTAGTTGTAAAACAGGAAGGAAACTAAAACGTGTGGGAATTTTAAATTCAGTAAGTTATGCAAATACCAGATTGCGCAAAAGAAATTTTTAAAGAGCAATTTATTAAACTCCTTCTGACTCGTAATAACATACTCTGCAGGGCTTATTGGTCGGTAAAAAGGAGATTTCGTGTAATTTATAGTTGGAGTCGCATAACCCTTCTAGATCAGCCAAGTCTAGAATATTTTAGATATGTTGCCAAAAAGAAAGCTAAAACTGCGGTCTCTGTAAATGAATCCTTTTAAAAGAATATTATTTTGAAAAATGATGTCGTTCCCAAGCCTAAGTATGTCTGTTTAACTGACTGAGTCGAGAATAAAATATAAACAGCATTTTTTATTCAGGCTGTTCCTAGTTATTTTGAAATAACTTTCTATAATTTTCTCTAGTTATGCACTGAAAACTGCTACCACATGAATAAATAAAGAAATATTTATATTTTTTAATAATTTAATAAAATTGTGTGTGTGTTAGAAAAAATAAAATTCCAATGTATTTGGATTACTATTTAAGCAGTCGCATGATATAAAATATATAAAAGAAACGGATGTAAAGTAGAACTTTAAATTCATAATATATAGAACTTTTTGTGCAAACGATAATGTATAGAATAATTATATTGAACTTTACAAACCATAATATATAGAATAATCTTATATTGTTTGTAATAAATAGACTCAATTTTTTATTTCTAATGCTCTGCTATGACTTTTCAGCAATATGAAATTATATCTTTAATCTTTTAAAACAAGACACTATTATAGTTATTTTAGAAATAGAAAATAATTGTATATTTTATCTAAACTCTCTCTCTCTCTTTGAACAAAATATCAATTTTAACCCTTCTTTGCATGATTTTTTCTTTATTGGTGAAATAAATCAAGTTGATA
>JAPDSC010083931.1:0-23830 GCA_026290005.1 Latrodectus geometricus | reverse complement strand
TATATATATATATATATATATATATATATATATATATATATATATATATATATATATATATATATAATATTAAAATCTATGCAGTCTCCCTTTCTTAATAAAATAAAATGTAACTATTCTTCCCCCCCCTTTTTGTAACCAGCGAATATAATTAATAACACTAGTAAATTTACAATTCTAACTATCTCTTTTTCAACTCTTCATAAAACTTTATTTGTCATTGATAATCTTAGAGTTTCATACTTAATAACTATTTATTAAATGTGAAATTTTTTCAGTAGGATTTTAGAAAAATCAAATAAAAAGTTGAAAAAAAACTATTGTGGGAGAATTTATCTTTATTAGATTTTCTTCAAAAATGACTATAATGTGACATTTTTTAGGATAATTCTAAATTAAAAGAATGAATGTGAAAAAAATTCAAATATTTTAATTTTATGAATGTATTTAAATATTTGGTTAAAATTTTGTTCAGACATCATGTTTTTTAAAGTAGGGTACATTTTATTCATGTATTTTTAAAAATACAACTTGCAAAATTAATGAAATTTGGTTTGTAGAAAATTATAACATTTTAAAGATGATGGCTTTTTTTCCATTAATAAATACTTTCTTGTAATTTTTGTGAGAGCACTTCAAATTCTGATTAAAATTTTGCTTCTAAAATTTTTACCATATTTTAAAAAATTATAATAATAATAATAACGAAATTTTGTCTGTTAACTTTCCATCCATATTAAAATTTGCTAAATTTTAGTAAAAAATGCTTTTTTTTATTAATAATTTTACCTTTCTAAGAAAGAGTTCTTGCTTCATATTTTCCACTTTTGTTTGAAAAATTTCTTGCTTCATAAACATTTTTTAATATTTTATAAAATGATATAAATGAAAGATAAGAATGACTCGAAATGTATATTAAACTGAATGTAAACAACAAAGCAATAAATTTTAAATTACACTCTATTTATTTGCATATTTTTTAAGTGTTGTAAATTGCTATTGTATTGCTGTTAAACTTGTATTAAGATTTGTATATGAAGTTATAAAAAGGAGTATTTTTAAAATTTGTAATAAATAAGAATTTTTAATAACTTGTTTATATATATTTACATTAATAAAGAATACTTACTTTTTTATTCTTGTATCTATTCATTATTGATTAAACAGCATTTCAGGTTTTTTTCACATAACTATATTCTTTTTCACATATCATAAAGAAGTTTTTCTCTCATGGGATCTGTAAGTTAATTTTAAACTGAGAAATAAATTCATTTTCATTCAGCACAATTCATCATTCTTTTTATTTATCCAGTTCTATAATACATACTTAAATTTTAAAGTAATGATAATTTTCACATAATGTGTTTCAAGTATTAGAAAATTGAATTTACTTTTCAGAATATAAAAATTGAATTTTTAACTTTTGTTTAACTTTATGAGCTTGAACTTTCTCCTGTTTTCACATAGTTTAAAAACGTTAGGACCTGTACCTTACATCAACAACTAAAAATCATTTGAAATCATTAGCATTCATTAAGGTATTTAAAAACTTTTGTTGCTATTTTTAGCAGTATATAAATAATACTACCTCAAAAAGTAAAGATCCCATTAATTAAATGCAATTAAATATATGACACTTAAATCAAAAACCTTATAGGATAACATTTTAATTAATTAAATTTTAAATAAAGTATCCTTTATTTTTTTGTTGTATCTATTTTAAATTCATTGTAAATCAATATTATATTGGATGCATAAAAATTGATTGTCTATTGTGTATAAAAAATAGACAGTTGAATTTTTTTTTATTCCCACTTTGAAAATGTGTTGTTTTAGGTACAATGTATGCATTTTTGCATATGGACAAACAGGAGCTGGTAAAAGTTACACAATGATGGGTAAACAAGAAGAAGGACAAGAGGGGATTATTCCACATATATGTAAAGATCTATTTCGTAAAATCAAGGATTCTAATAATAATGATACACTTTATTCTGTGGAGGTAAGTATTAAAAATTCTGTCAAATATATTATCATTATTATTTAATCTACTATATACAAATGAATTTATTTTCAATGTGTTCATACTTTTTTGAATAATGAAATAATTATGAAGTTATATATAAAATCTGTGTTGTGTAAAAAAGTAACTTTTTATAAAATACTTATTATTGAGAAAGATTGAATTTTTCTCATTATGATTTTCCTAAGAAATTATGTTGCCACAGTGTCTTTGGTGGAATAACTCTTTGGAAACTGAAAGGGCAAATGCTAGAAAACTTTTTAACAAAGCAAAGATACATGGTGAATGGGACAACTACTAGAGAGCACTCACTAACTATAACAAAAATGTTAGGAAAAGCAAACAAGAATCCTGAAGAAAGTTCTGTGAAGAGGTGAATTCAATTTTTGAAGGAGCTAGACTCCAAAGAATCCTTAGAAGGGATGAACCTATAATGGTCGGAACCTTAAAGGATGAGGATGGCAAATTTGCTAGTACTGGAAAAGAAGTAATGAAAGTTATGGCCAAAACTCACTTTCCGGGAGCCATTGATATTGATAGCAACGAAGGGCAGCATTTCATTGGTTCAGTAAAAAGAATTCAAAGAAATCAATGGACCTATGCTAAGAGTCTCAATATGTAATGATCCAAAAGGCAGGGGATCTTATTATCCCTGTGCTAACTAGAATATACAGAGCTAGCTTAGCACTGGCATGTATTCCAAAGCTATGGCAAAAGACTAGGATTGCTTTCATTCCTAAACCTGGAAAAAACTATGACCAGGCTAAGTCTTTTAGGCCAATAAGCTTATCTTCATTCTTTCTCAAAATTATGGAGAAAATCATTGATAGGCACATCAGAGACTACCTGGGTAGTAATAGTCCCTTGCATAATCTACAGTTTGTCTACCAACCTGGCAAATCTACAGAGACAGCTCTACACAAGCTTGTATCTAAGATTGAAGACACTCTGGAGAGAAAGGAAATTGCCTTAGCCACTTTCCTAGATATCCAAGGTGCATTTGATAACACCTCTCATCTATCCATCCTTAGGGGATACAGGGATTGACCATGCGCTTTGTTCATGGACTAGGACCCTGCTTTCGGATAGAGTTATACAAATGAAAATCTTCAATGAGACATTTGAAAAGAAGACAACCAGAGGCTGTCCACAAGGAAGTGTATTATCATCATTACTTTGGAATCTGGTTGTAAATAGCCTATTAAAACATCTTAATTCTATAGGTTACTATACCCAGGGGTATGCCGATGATATTGTCATACTCATCCTTGGTAAAGACTTTCACATAACTTGTCAACTAATGCAAAATGCTCTAAGTTATTTAGGTAAATGGTGTAAGGAAAGGAATCTGGACTTAAATCCACAGAAGACCAACCTTATACCATTCACGAGAAAAATAAAAAGGGGGGGGGATTCTTTATCAAAACTTTTTGAGGTTGAAATCAACCTTGCTTCTGAGGTGAAATTTCTGGGCTTAATTCTCGATCAAAAACTCACCTGGAATAAACATGTTGACTACAAAATCAATCGGGCAAAAAAATGCATTATGACATGCAGACGCATGCTTGGTAAAAACTGGGGTCTACAGCCAAAAATGATGTTTTGGATGTACACAGCAATTGTCAGGCCTACTTTTACATATGCCTCTGTGATATGGTGGTGTAAGGTGGAACAGAAAACTGTGAAGGACAAGCTAGGAAGTCTGAAAAACTGGCCTGCTTGTGTATCACAGGTGGGATGTCCACAGCACCTACCAGAGCACTAGAGGCAATTCTGGACCTGAATCCACTAGATATCTTCATATGCAGCGCTGCCAGAATAACTGCATATAGAATGAAATTGCAAAATCAGTGGTGTGATAAGCCCTCTTCTGGAGATCATACTACTATTACCAAAAAAATCAACCACCCAACTCTCCAAATGCCTTCAGACAGCATGGAAAGAACATACGTGTTTGAAAGACCATTTGATGTAGTTTTTCCTACCAGAGAAGAATGGGAAAACAGCACGATTGAAATAAAAAGCAATGATCTTATCTGGTTTACTGATGGATAAAAAAAAAGCAACTTCTCAGAACTGAGGGTCTATGGCGTGGCACCAAGATTCGGCCTTTATAAACTGCTTTGGGAACATGCCACTGTCTTTCAGACGGAGGTTCTTGCTATCGCCAACTGTCTGCAGATAAATTTAAAGAAGGGCTACCAAGGTAAGCATATTCTTATTTTCAGCGACAGTCAAGCTGCATTGATAGCTCTCTACTCATTCCAAGTCAAATCAAAAATTGTAATGGAATGCAAAAATCTCCTTAAGGAACTGGCAAATGGGAATAAAATTATTCTTTTTTGGGTGCCAGGGCATATAGGAATAGAAGGTAATGAAAGAGCTGATGAACTTGCAAAACAAGGATCCTCTGTCAATCCAATAGAAATGGAACCCTTTAGTGGGATCAACATGAAGACTACAAGGAAAGCGATTCAAAAATGGGAAAAACAGGAGTTGAACAAAGTTTGGCGTGATTCTCCTGAACAGAAACATGTAAAAAGTAGGATTTTCAACTCATCTGAGAAAATTGCATCTGAAATTCTTAGACTCCCAAGATTGAAGACTCAAGCAATTGTAGGCTTCATGACTGGGCACCATCATTTCAGGAAACACCTTCAAACAATGAGACTTTTTAAACAGGAACCAATTTGTAGGAAATGCCACGCAGTAGAATCAGCTTATTATATCCTATATGAGTGTGATGCTCTTGCCCTTACAAGATTCACTACTCTAGGTAATCCATGTCCTAAAGAGTTACACTTAAACTCCATTGAGGGCCTATCAGACTTTATAAACAATGTAGGTGACCCAAGACAATGGAACTAGGAAAAAATTGGGCTTGGAGCAAATGCAACAATGCAGAGGTGCCACATATCTGACAAGCTCAAGAAGAAGAAATTATGTTTCAAATAGGAATTTTTACAGTTTCATATGCATTTAATTTGCATTTTTAATAAAGTTACTATGATTGTGCTTCCAAAAATATATGGTATAATGCATCGTTTGAAATCCATCTTGAAACTGGTTGTTAATAGTTAGTTGAAATCTTAAGTAAATCCTAAGTTTCAAAAGAATTATACCTTTTAGAAAAAATGCTATTGTGAAGAACAGGGAATAAATATATAAGAACATTTTTTTTATATATTCATGTATCTTATCAGTAATGCAGTTTATTAATTCATTCAATACTAATCAATCAAGAGTTTTAAATTCGGCATATTTTGTGAATTGACATGTTATGAAGCTCAGCAATGTAAAAAAAATTGTTAATTTCAAAAAATAATATTAATTTTGTCTTTTAATTTTTTACATTTAATACTAAAATTTGATTAATAATTACTTTTATGATTGATAGGTATATTAATTAAATTCTATAATTTTATAAGAATAGCTTACACTTAAATTTTAAAAAACTATTAGAGTTTGTAGTTTAAAGTAAAAAGTTAAAAGTAAAAAGTAAAAAGTTATTTTACTAGCTCTTATTGAAATAAAAATCAAATTAATAATTTTTTGAAATTCTTCTAAATAAGCATTTTTATCTTCATTTATTTTGTTGTAAATCTTCAAAAGTATTTATAAATATGAGTAAATGTAATGATTTAAAAAAATATTAAAACTTGCTGCTATTTACTGTTAATGAAGTCATGTCCAAATTTCTCTTATTTTATTAAAAAATGAAACTAAAAAAAATTCTGGGTAATAAATAAAAAGTAATTATGTAATATATTTTTAAAAATAATAAAAGAACGAAGATATCTTTAGTTTTTATGAAATATACAAGATCATCATGGCAGAAAAAATATTTAATGGTCATTTAATTTATGCTTCTTGAATTAAGGATAAAAAATAAAAATATATATTCTTCCAAGTTGCTTATTTGGTTTTGTTTACATAAAAACATCATCCTTTGCCATCCTAAAAGTAAAGAATTGGAGATCTTTTAAAAATACTGGAGAAAGGCAGATTGGGGAAAGTTTCTGAGGAAGGCCCAGGCCTACAAAGGGCTGCCATGCCAATGCTGATGATGAAAATCATCATCACAATAAATTGGTTTCTTGGTTTAAGATATTATAATGTAAGCTTCAACTGTCAGAATCCTGTTCAAAATTAGATGAATTGCGGTTACTTTACTCTGAAAGTAGAATTCAGTTTAAAAAATTAATTAGGTTATACTGCTTTATATCTTATAATTATAGACAAAAAATAGTTTTTATTATATTATCACTCTCTGAGAAAAAGTTAATTTTAACAATATAACTGCAATATAGTAAAATGTAAATCTAGAAAATATTTATAATTCTCATAACTGTAACATTCATTATGTATTGGTTTAAAAAGTGGCGTATCCTTAATTAGATAATTAGTGTACTTACAAGGATTATTATTAGATATGTTTGTCTTATAGTTTTGCATTTAAAATTCTCTTGATTTACTTTAATCATAACATGAATTTAAAAATAGTTATATTACCACTAATAGGTGAGTTACATGGAGATATATTGTGAGAGAGTGCGTGATTTATTAAATCCAAAGAATAAAAATAATCTCAGAGTTCGAGAGCATCCTCTGTTGGGACCTTATGTGGAAGATCTTTCAAAACTTGCTGTCACGTCTTACCAAGATATCCATGACCTGATGGATGAGGGCAATAAAGCAAGGTAGTTGACCACATTAAATGTTTTGTTAAAACATAATGTATTTTTATAATAATATATTTTTTATAATCATAATATTAATAAATATGAATAAAAACGTAATTTTTTTTATATTTATAGAACACTTTGCATTGATTTCTAGGAGAGATCTTGCATTACTACAAAATCTTTTCTATATCTCTATAATTTTTTTTTAATTTATTGTTTATCTTTTTATTTATTTCTTTAGGACGGTTGCTGCAACAAATATGAATGAAACTAGTAGCCGATCACATGCTGTTTTTACAATAATTTTTACTCAAAGAAAACATGACTCAACGAGTGGCCTTACTGCTGAAAAGGTAATGTGAATGCTGTTAAATATACCAAGTCTAGCATTTAATTATAATTTTTCATCCTACTAATATAAATAATAATTTTTTAAGTATGAGTCTGTTGTTGTAACTGTATTATAATTTCTTATCAAAAATAATTTCAGCTAAACGAAATTTGTTTAATTGATGAGAACTGTTATTATTGTGTTCAGTATAACTTGAGATTAAATGCTTTGCAGTATTTTAAACACTTAGTAGAAATTTTAAATACAAAAATTACATTTACTGTATCGTTGTATATTTTGTTATAAACTAACATGCATGACATTTAAAGTAGAATTTAAAAAATAAAAATATTTATTCTTTTTAAATGTAAAAAAATGTTTCAAAATTATTATAAAATCTAAAAAATTTGAATTTTTAAATATTAGTACTTTATTAATTATTTATTTTATATACTTTAGGTCAGCAAAATTAGTCTCGTAGATTTAGCTGGTAGTGAAAGAGCTGATTCTACTGGAGCTCAGGGAACTAGGTTAAAAGAAGGGGCAAATATAAACAAATCGTTAACTACCTTAGGAAAGGTCATTTCTGCCTTGGCTGAAATTGTAAGTTAACATTTAAATCTGTAACTCATAATTTTCTATTACAAATATATTGTGAATTAATTTCTATATTATATTTTTTATAATCTGTTTCATCATATTAATATATATGTATTCATTTATAAATCTTTTTTTTTTTTCCTTCTATCTTACTGTGAAGGCTGTAAGTATGCTTAATTTTCCTATTTCTTACTTTCAATGCATCATTTTTGCATGAATATTAAATCTTTTCCTGAAATTTAAGTTAGTGCAACAATTATTCTGGCTGCAATTTATAATAAATTTTCTATTTTTATTTCTAATTATTACATAGATGTAATATGTATTTTTTTTTTACCTTTTTTTAAAAAAGAAACTAAGTTTTAATATAAAATATGTATGTCATTAATATTGTAAATCTATTTTGAAATGCTTGTATTTTAAATTAATAAATTTATATTAAAAATGTTCTTTTAATATAAATTTATGCATTATTTGATAAAAATTTATATTCAATATCATTTTTTTAAGTTATTCTTTTTATTTAGAATTAAGTAATGTAATTATGCTTTTAGTCAATTTTTATTGTTCATTTGAATTTATAAAATCCAAATAAAGTATAAAAAAAATGACTTTTTCCATACACAAAATTGGAAAGTTAGAATTCATAAAATTTATCTTTATTTATACTTCAGGCAACCAAAAAAAAGAAGAAGGCAGATTTTATACCTTATAGAGATTCTGCTTTGACATGGTTGTTACGAGAAAATCTGGGTAAGAAATTATGAATTAATGTTATTGTCTCTTATTACAGATGTCCAGATGTCAAATTATTCTCACAATACTCTTTATTAATGTAATTGCTGAAAATCTTTCTTACTTATATAGAAAGTGATCATAAAACATGTATTTTACTTGAATTTATATTAATTGTTTAATATAATTTTTTTCCAAAATAAAGCAATAAAAGTGATTATTCTATGAAAGTTTAAAATAATTTATTTATTAGGACATTCATGAACACTTTCATTTTACTCCAAATTATGAATATTCATTATTAACTGCATGGTATTCTTTAAAAAAGCTAAGTATTTTAATGAAATATTTTTACAGGTGGTAATTCTAAAACTGCAATGATTGCAGCTATAAGTCCTGCAGATATAAACTATGATGAAACATTAAGTACATTAAGGTTAGTAAATAGATTATAATACTCAAAAGAAAACAAACCAAACTTTAAGTTTAGCTTTGTAAATTATACTAAATTTTTAAAGTATATTTTTATATTAAAATGTATAATATTTAAGTTTGATTTAATTGCATTTTTTGTTTACATAATATAATTTTGCTATATTTATGTATTAACTATATGGTGATTGAAACTGAACAGTTTATATAGTGAACGTTTTTTCTTATGATGTAATATTTAATTTTGCTTATAATCTAATTTTACTATTCTATCATATTAGATATGCCGATCGAGCTAAGCAGATAGTCTGCAAAGCTGTTGTTAATGAAGATGCTAATGCCAAACTTATCCGTGAATTGAAAGATGAAATTGAAAGACTTAAAGCTATGTTACGTGCTGGAGGCATTGATGCTGATGGTAGGCTTCAATTTTAAATAATCTTAAAAAAATTGACTATAAAGTTTTTACTTAATCATTAAAAATATAGTCTTTCTATTATTATGTGCAAATGTTATATTTTTATTATAACAATACATGGGCGTCGTTTACAAAATTTTATGGACAAGCTTCATGAAACTTATCCATTCAATATTCCTATTATTACTATCAAATCATCATATTTGGCACCAAAGAAGATAGATATGAGATTATTCTATCTTTTTACGACATTAATATCTGAATAACTCAATCAATGATATACTGGATTTTCTTTAAAAACATCCCTCAAGGATATGATTCGTGCCGGCGCCCATGATAATTAGTGAGTGTTCTTTACAAGTTTTATATCGTTTCTGTAAAAGAGTAATATATATTATTTTGCTTTTAAAGCTGTCGAAGGGACGAATAATTCTAGTAAAGCCTGTAAGTTACATTTTGCTGATCATCAGCTTATTAATTTAAAATACTTGGCTTTACTTGCATTAGATTTGCTTTTGCATAGTTTATTTTTTCATTGATGTACAATTCTCTGTTTCTTTTTGAAACAATGGGTATGAATGATAAAATAATTTTATTAAATTGAAATATCATATCAGTATGTCTTAGTGTGTTCATTTTTCCATTTTACAATTTTCATTACATTAACCTAATTTCTTGTTTAATCAATACTTGCTTAATTCTGATTTAAACTATATTTCCTTATATTTTAAGTTATTTTATAATCATATTTTGCTATAGTAATCCTTTTAATTTTTTATTAAACTTGTGTTATTTGTTTGTATGATTATTAATATATATAATATATGATTTATATTGAATAGAAACTGCATGACGTTTAATTTAGTAGTGTACTTTTTATAAGTATAAGTTTAGTAGTGCTTGCTCACATAGCTTTGTTCAAATAGATTGCATGATTAATAAATGTATTAAATTTATTAAAACTGTAAGCTAACATACAAATTCAATGAACTTCTAGATGAAAATAATAAAAATGCAATTAACAAGAAAAAACAGCGAACAGTGTCAAATGGAGAAGATGTAATTGAACAATTACAGGAATCAGAAAAACTTATTGCTGAACTCAATGAAACTTGGGAAGAAAAATTAAAAAAAACAGAAGCCATAAGATTGCAAAGGTATTTTAATCTCTTTGTTTTTGTGTAATTAAAGTTTTAAACTTTTTAACTTTATTATGTAAAAAAATGTTTGTGTGACTTATGAATTACTTTAAGAGAAAACTATGTTATTTTAATATAGTTATCATAAGAAGTTGTTAGATAGTTATTGATTGCTTATCCTTCTTTCTCTTTCACATTTAATTTTTTTTTATTTACATTTTAAATAATAGTTTATCTGTCCATCTTATGTGATTTAAATATTTTATATACTTAAAATTGAAATTTCCTCTTATTTTAAGAAGTTTCTTTATTTCAGCTGTTTGTATTACTATAATAAATTATTTAAGACTTAAAGTGTTCACCTTTATTGCTTTATATGCACTCCAAATTGACTTAATTTATTATAGAGAAGCAGTTTTTGCAGAAATGGGTGTAGCTTTACGGGAAGATGGAGACACTGTTGGTGTATTTTCTCCTAAAAAGGTAAAGGTGTGTGTATAACTTTATTTAAATCCAATAATAAATAATATGCATTTTTTTTATTATTAAATGTTTATGCTGTAATTAATAGTATTAAAAGAAGCTATATTTGATTATTTAGAAACTTTATTAATTGTTAAAATATTTATATTGTTAAAATTTCTTTTTTTGAAAGTCGATAAATTAAATTTAGCAAAGATTGCATGCATTAACTATAATTTACATCTATTCATACTTTTTGACTGTTTTAAAATAAAAATTATTACTGTTTTAAAATATAATTAAAGTCCATACAATGCATTCTATCTGAAAAAAGTTTTTAGTTTATCCTATATTGAAAACTTTTGTTAGAATAATACCATCTTACAGAATTAATGAAATAATTAATTTTCGATAATCTGCTTAGATAATAAATAGGTTCAAATTCTATTTCAATAAAAAAATTGTGTATGTATAACTGATTTAGAATGTTTTTATAAATTATTAAAGTTAGTGCTGAAATTTATTTATAATTGAGAGTTTTTGCTTCAATGAATGGTAAAATTCGTTTGAAATTTAGATATTTCAAAAGTATTATTTGTATATTAAAAGATCAGCTTTTGAACATTTGAAACTTTATATGAAGTATTTTTTTTAACTATTTTAGGAAAAGCAATTGTTATGTTAAGATAATAAAATATGTATAATTTTTTATTTATCTGAATTTTATTTTTTTAAGCTATTTATTACAGTTATGTGAATTAATTTAGTTAGATGTGCTAATTTTTCATTCATTAGCATTTTTCTTTATTGAATTTACTTAGTTTAAGTCACTTTTCTTTTTCTTGTAATATTATTCTATATTGCTATAATATTTTAAAAATGTTTTTATATGACAACTTTATATTTCAATGTTTATAAAAATACTGTATGTTAATTATACTGTTCTTAAATTTTAATCCCCATAAGATTACCAAAAAATAATATTAAATGTAACATGTGTAGATTCTTTTAACTAATTGAAAAGTTTACTTTTTACAATAAAATCTACACCTTTAAATAATATATTTGATAGACGCCACATCTTGTTAACTTGAATGAAGATCCATTGATGTCTGAGTGCTTAATTTACTACATTAAAGATGGCATCACTAGGTAATATATCTTTAAATGAAATTTTTTCCTTGCAAATTTAGGAATGAACTGTTGCTTTATCTAAAAGACTGTTAAAGCAGTTTTTAATGATTCTTTATTACTTGTTTAAATTTATATTTCCCCTATATTAATAAATATCTTATAATAATTTGCCATGTTTTTATTTATAGAGAAGGAAAAAAGATATCTTTATCATACTATAGCAATATTATATCACAGTTGTTTATTTATAATATAAAGAATGTTGGTCTCCTATTAATTATAAATTAAAGTTCAGTTCTCTCTCTCACATTAGAATCAAAATGGGCAATTTGGATTAAAAATGTGTTATATATATATATATATATATATATATATATATATATATATATATACCAAAAAGTAAATGAACAATAATTTCTTATTTTCCCAAACTATATGAAAAACATAATTAGCAATAAGTTATCAAAACTATCCAATGTGATATAAGTATTAGATGTACTTTTTCACATTTTCTTGTGAATCTTTTGATTTTTTTTTTTTTTTTTTTTTTTTTTTTTTTTTTTTTTTTTTTATTTTAAAAATTAAATTTGATTTTATTTTGTTTTTTTTTTGGTATTATTTGTTTGGTCATTGAAAATAACTTGTTGAGTTAATTAATATAATAATATTAGAAATATGTTTATAAAATAAAGTTCTAAAATATTATATTTTAATATTTGTCTGGTTATACCTTCTCACTCTTAAACTATGAAATATATGTTCTCTTAAATCTATATTTCTCATTTTTATATCAAATTTAAAATTGGCTTGCTTGTGATTGAAATAGTCATTTATAAATAAAGTTTTTTTCTTTATTGAAGTGTTCTTTTAATTTTGATTTATAATGTATGGAAAAAATTATTTATTTACCTATTTGTTTTTGTGTGTATTTTGTATGTAAAACAATAAGTATCAGATCAATATTTTTATTTATTTTGTAGAGTTGGAAGGCCTGATGCAAATGTGCCACAAGATATCAAACTTACAGGTTCTCATATACTTAATGAACACTGTATGTTTGAAAATTTTGGAGGTATGTTGAATCTATTAAGCTATATTAATTAAACTGATATATAGTTTTAAAAGAAGGTTTTTAATAAAGGAAATTTTATTTATTCTTTTCATTTGCACCTTTACCACTTATGTGTTTTAACTAATTAATAATTTTCTGAGGTTAGAAATATGTGACTAAATAAATTTTGGATCCAGCAAGAAGATCTTCTGTATTTGGATAGGCTGATGTGTGATGGTGATATAGTAGTTGAGAGGGTATTGAGCGATAGTAATATATGCACCATTTTCAAATGCACAATGCCGTGCTATGGTGAGTAGTGTGCATTCATTGTGGGGGATTATATTTGTAATGGTGGTTCTATGATTACTACAGAATGAGAATTTCACATTCAGTTCAAACTTGGTCAACATAAAACTGTTCCAGATAGAGAAACTTCTTTCTCTGTTTTTCTTTGAAACTGAAAGATATAGAACACAAACATCACCTCTGAACCCTGCTAGCACTCAAGAGGGGCAATCACCCCTTGAGTAGCTGCCATTTCTCCTGAAATGACATGAAGAACTATGGACAAATTTTGGGAAAGATTTCGTCAACAACGGCAAACGCCATTTATCGGAAATAATTTTTAAAACCAAAATATGTAGAATGGCTTAGAAATTGCTTTTCACATATAAAATTTTTTTTTCTGTATCTTTCTTTGTAACTGCCTTATAAATTAAAAAAGGTGTTTTGGGCCAAACCCTGTATTACATAACAGGGTTTCTTAAATTTTTTGGTCTGGAGACCCCATATTTACAAAAAATATTTACAACATAATAAGTATTGCACAAATATTATTCATAAGTGCAACAGTCAGTTTGTTTATTTGTACTGTAATATATTGTAGTTTTAGCTCATTAATTTTAAGACAAAGAGCAATGTGAAAATGTTTAATGAGTTGCAAACTTAAAGATATAATGCAATGATAAATTCAAAAATCAATTATTTTCTATTTATTAAGTGTAGCTACTTGAAAAGTCACTATAGTAGAAAACCGTTTCCCTTTAGCTACACAGGCAGAGATTAGATGTTAATGGAATTGAGTTGATTGTTTATTTTTAATTATATTATTAATGTCTGAGCTAATAATTGACACAGGAGAATGATATACATTTTATATATTTCTTTGGTATATCGACAATTTGATTTATAGTCTCTTAAGATAAAAATATCTTGCACAAATATGTAAGAAAAGGTAAAATAATGGTAATTATTATGAAATGTCATTATAAAACATGTGCTTTTAAACAAAGCTGTATAATTGTTTATGCAATAACTGATTGAAAATTTGTTAATAATACTAATAAAATTACAAATACGTGATCATTTAACTATTATATTGTTTTTAAGAATTTCTTTAAATTAAAAACTATCATTTGATTTATATTAAGTTTTCAGATATTAATTATTCATTTGAATTATGTTAAGTAATAGACATTAAATATTATGTATTCAGAATCTAATTATTATATTTCACTTTCCTATCATGGTGCTTATAAGAACATTTTCTGATGATTAAAATTGAGATTTATTAATCAGTTATATTATTTTTTTTAAATTTTGAAACTCCAATATAAATTAAAGTAATTATAAAATAATGATCATATTATAAGTAAATTATATACTCACATATTTAAAAGTTTGGACAGTTTCAAAGTAGCACTTTTTATTCAAAAATCCTATACAGGTCATTGTTACAGTAATTTAAATATTGTTCATCTTTAAAAAATTATCTGTTTTAATTACAATTTGCTGTTTTGAGTATTCAATATTATTTACTATTAAGTATTCAATTAAACCATTGGACATTACCTCAAAATTATGATAAAATACTGAGAGCTCCATTATTTAGATTGGCCAATTAATTGCTGTCTAACACATTATTGTTTATGATATAATGATCAGAGATAGACATCATATGCTTTAATTTATAGTTGTTTGTTGCACCTCGACTTTCATAAATTTCCTAAGCTTAAATATTATTTCAATTTTTTTAAGAATTAAATCAGTGTTACTAAAAATAGATAAGTGCATAATAATAACAACATAATAAAATAAGAGAATCATAAAAATGTAAAGGGACTGTGTGTGGTAAATTAAAAATACTTATTTTTTATTTGGAATGTAAAATTTTAGCTATAAATATATAATAACAAATATTCAGTTCTTACACTAATTTCTTAAATTTTAAATTTTTATGTGCTATATAAATTTTTTTAGTAAGTTAAAAAATTGATTTAAATATTTAAATTTTTTGAATAACTCAGCTTGTTATTTTAATCTAATAAAATAACAGTTTAAATTAAAAGAAAACTTTTATTTTGTTCAGAAGTATTTTACAAACCTTACATGACTACGATCAGAATCACATTTTATTTATTTTCAATATTAATATATTTACAAATTATCATATAAAAATTATCACAATCTTTTTAAAAATTGCTATGTTTTATAGGTTTGAAAACCTTAAATCTACAACAGTGATAAAAATGAAAGCTAAACATTTTTCGGTTTCACTTTACATTGATGAAAATTCATTTTGGGCTTACACACAATTTATTTTTTATTACTTACTATAAAAACATGTTAATGTCTTAATACTTCCATACATTTAAATATTTAAAAAATAATGTCAAAACTTGTACCTAAGTTATTAGTTTTCTCAAAATTTCTGATATTTATTTAGAAATTACAAAAAATAATTGCTTTCTAGGCATAGTTACGTTAAAGATTTGTCCAAATGCTATGTGCTATGTGAATGGCAGGGAAGTCACTGATGAAGCAGTATTACAAACAGGCTCCAGGGTAATTCTTGGAAAATATCATGTATTCAGGTTCCAGAATCCAGAACAAGGTAAAATGACTTTTTTATTTCTATGAGTTCACACAATGAATATTTTTTATACATTAAATAAAAATAGCGAATATCAAATATTTAAGTAATGATTTATTGAAAGAATTAACTATTTATTTTTCTGTTTTACCAATAAAATTGTTTCAGAATAACAAAATTATATGAATTTGCTTGATAATTTTTTATAGTAATTGTTTTTATATATGAAAAAAATTATTAATTAAAGAATAACCATTTCAACAAAGCAAGACTTATTTATCTGGTTTCATGTTCTGAAATAATCTTTCTGTTGTTTTTATTTTAATTTTACTACAAAATATATTTGTCTTAATTTACTTTTAATAAACCTTTAAATAAATATTTTTTATTGCAGCTCGAGAAAGTAGAAAATCTTTCATTGAAACTACTAATAACAGTAAGTATTTTTGGAAAAATATAGTTCTCTTTTGAAAATACTTTATAGATCAATTTAAAATGTAAATAGCTTTATTTTTTGTATTCATGTTTGAAGAAGTTATTGACCACCTTTTTGAACTTAGGTATTTTACCTAAGGATTCTATTTTGAACTATTCAGGTGCAGATCCTGTTGACTGGACTTTTGCTCAGTTAGAATTGTTAGAAAAACAGGGCATTGATTTAAAAATTGAAATGGAGAAAAAGTAAGTTGAAAATTTTCACATTTTTCTTTTACAAAAATTTTGTATGTAGAATTAAAATTGTGCTAAATTCAATATTAAATATATTTTAAAATTCAGAAACCATTAAGAAATAAAAAAAAAATACATCAGTTTTATTTTTATAAGCACAATTTAATAATCATGTGTCTTAGGGGCATTATAATGTTTTACTTTTGAACATTTCTTTTTCTTTGAATATCAATGTCAAAATGTAACAAATATAAAATGCTTAACATACATTAAAAAATAAATGAAAAAAAGTACTTTTGTTTATCATAAATGCCTTAAAATATTTTTGAAACTAGCATTTAATTTTATTTCAGAATTATCAGTCAATATAAACTATATAATTCTTGATCAATTTGCATCTTTCTTGTATCATTAAAATTTACCAAGCTAATTGTGTCATCAATTTTGATAAAGCATTTTTATATATTATGTTGCTTTTAAAATATTTTTAACAGGTATTTAAAAATCAGGGGTCTTCAACTTTTTTTTTTCTATCACAATATTAAACGAATTAACACTTTTATTTGGTTTTAGAGAAATTTCAAACCATTTCATTGTAATTCATTTCATTTATTTGATAACATTACAAAATTAGTTCACTTAGAAAGCTAAATAATTAAAATGGGGTACCTTGGTTTATTTATTTTATTTTTTTAAGTTCTGTTTGTGAATTAAAGTTACTGTATTAATTTAAGCAATATTTATATAGGTTGGTTGCTTTAGAAGAACAATATAAAAAAGAAAAAGAAGAAGCAGATCAAATATTTCAACAGGAGAAAAAAGTATGCCAGAATTCTTTGATTTTATAAAATAGGTTTTTAGAAAATTAATTCTACATACTTATAACAAAATTTAATAATTATCCAAAATAAAATATATTGATTTCATTCTTTATGACTTTATTTCTCCATCATGTAGCAATAATGTAAAAATATAAATCAATTTTCTTTATTGAACTCTCTCTTTCTGTATCTTTTTTATTTTTCAAAAACTTCTCATATATAAATATAGTTAATGTTTGAATAAAAATATAAAATAGCCATATTAAAATTATGTTCTTAGCTATTGCAATCAAAATTTATCTACTCAAAACTTCCCTTTTTCAAATAGTATTGTGTAACTACATTTTAAAGACTTATCTCTTAGTATTTTCCATTCCTTATCCATTTATGAATACTAAGTTATTTTCCATTTATGAATACCTCATTCTATTTTCTTGTTTAAGACTCAAATACTTATCACTCACTTACTTTTTCTTATCATATTGAAAGCAAATATTGAGCTTTCAGATAAATGTCTTTTTGTAGCTGTAAACTTTGAAATTTTATTTTGTTATTTTCATTCTCACTTTTGATTTTTGTTGCTTCTTCCCTTGTTCCCCTTTTATTTTCCCTTTTTCATATTCAGACTAGTTCATTGAATACTTCTTAAACTGCTTGTCAATGGTTCTTCTTTCACTAAAATAGGTAGTTTTGAATCATTAAAATGCATATTTTATATTAGTATTCACTATTTTGAAATATGTACTTTTTAAATTGTTTGAATTAAAAGCAAATATTTTGCAATCATGTACATATTCTTTTAATAAAGGTTTTGTTTTAGGTTGTGTGTCAAACAAGTATCTGACAGAATAAAGTCCTAAAGGAAAATTAATTAATAAAATTAATTATAATCATAATTTTTCAAAACTAGTGTACAGTGCATAAAAGTAATGGATTTTATGCAAAAGGTTTACATAATTTGAATTATTACTAAAATGATTGATCCCTTATATTCATTACATGATATAAATATTGTAGTTATTTCTTTAGAAAGGGAAATCTGGTGTGTTAGAGATGCAAAATTTGAAGCATTGCTATTACATTATCCTTTAAAACCCATTTCATTCTTGTTTTAAATATTGTTATCTTTTAAGAATTAAATCTGTTTGTTTGTTCATTATTAAGTTAGATATAGAGTTATTCGTTTATTTTTTTATTCAGAATTATGAAGCAAAGATTGAAAGTCTACAAAGGCAAGTGGAAGAACAGTCTTTGATGTCTAGCATGTACAGCTCATGCTGCATAAATGAATTAGAAACTACCACAGATGAAGATAATGATTATGGTATAAATGGTATCATTTATTGATAATTGTACCTATTCTTGAAACATTCAGATATTGCATGCTAAAATTTTAACTTTTAGTTGAACCTGCTTGGACAGAACATCAGTATCAACTTGCAGATTGGGCATTTCAGAAGTGGAAGTATCATCAATTCACTTCACTTCGAGATGATCTCTGGGGCAATGCTATTTTCCTGAAAGAAGCAAATGCTATAAGTGTAGAGCTTAAAAAAAGAGTAAGTTCATTTAAAATCTATACTTTTTATTAAAATGTATTGATCATCGCTGAAAAAATATATAATAACCTCTTTGAACTTTTCTTATGAAAACTAATAAAAATTATTATTGAGTTTTCAACATTTTCCATTATTAAAATTTATTGTTACTTCATAAATTTCAATTTTGAAATTTAATGTAATCACTATATTTTTAAATTGAATATGTAGTTTATGTCTGATTTAAAGAAATTCAAAATTTCATACATTCAAATTCATTTGCTGTTCACATTTAAGTTACTTTAAAAATTTCAGTATTTTACAAATGAAATACAGTAATGAAGTTTTACAATATAATCATGTCTTCTATGAATACGGGGACAAGAATTTACTATTAGGTTTTAAATTTTTATTATGGAATTCAAAGTAGCATAGCTATTTACATCATTTTGTATTCCATAGGTTAATTATCTGCATTAATTATATTTTGTATGTAATTAAATTTACATATAAATTTTATATGTAATTAAATTAATTACATATAAAATATAATTAACTCAGATAATTATGAACTAAGCCAAATTAATTTAGTTTTAATAATGTGCAAGTTAATTTTATTATTTTGTACACAATTAATGCAGTTTTATATAAAATTGTGAATTTTTTTTTTTTTTTTTTAAATTTAAACTGATATTTTCAAGTACATTTATTATTATTTTAGTCAGCTACATAATTTCAAATTATGTGCAACAAACTTTCACATTTATTATTTATAAATTTATTATAAATTTGTAGCAGTATTAAAATACTAACACCTATTCACTATTACCTAAGATTTCTATTGTTGAACAGTAATAGCTGAATGTTTTTTCTTTGGGTTTCAGTATATACATTTATAAGAATGGCTGCATGGAAACCTTTTAAGTGTTCACTTATGTAACACATGAATATAATTTATTATCTATAGAAACTCATCTCAGAAGGCATATGTTATAAATATTCAGAAAAACCTCACAGTAACTTTCAGTTGTTTGAGCATTTACTGTGTAATAAAAATACAAAACTGAAAATTTTAGTTTTTTAATGTATGATGAATATGATTGCAAATTTGTGTGATTACCATTTATTATAATCAAGAAATTTTGTACTCAATCATTTCAATGTACAGAAGTCATTCTAAAAAGCTTTTACTTATTTTTCATTTTTTATTATATTGTATTTTTACAGAAATGAGTTTTATTTTCCATATGCTGAATTATGAATTGGTCAAAAATAATATCATATACAAAAACATATTCAGTTTTGATTAATAAACTAGATAATCTGTTTTTTTACTTTTTAAGGTAATCGTCTTATTATAGCAATAAGCTTGAATAGGTTTATCTCCTTTTGTTAATAATAATATTATCTAATTATGCTTTAAATTTAACCATTATAAAAATTATATTTTCTTTATAGGTGCAGTTTCAATTTGTATTATTGACTGATACTTTATACTCACCTTTACTACCAGATATGTTAAATCATGATGATATTGAAGAAGGCATGGAGCGACCTTATCCTCGTACTATTGTAGCAGTAGAAGTACTAGATACTAAAAATGGTGCCACGCACTATTGGACTTTAAGTAAACTTAGGTAAATCAGCCTTGAAGAAAGTAATTCTATAAAACCTTAATAACGGAATGTTTTTCTTTGATCTTGTTTAGAGTATGTTTGTGTGCTTGTTGTAGAAGATACTGCATTTTATATTATTAAACATTGCTTAAATATTTCTTATTATTAAAAATGAATAAGTGTAAATGTATCGGATGAAACCTCCATAAAAAGTGTAGTTTCACATTTATAGATTCATTATTAAATTGTGTAAGACGTGATTGGTACAGTTACCTTGAATGAACTAAAGAAAAGAAGAATCTGTAGTTACATAAAAGTTTACAAACTTTATATATAGTAGCTTCAGAAGGAAAAGAATCAGATTATTTTTTACTGAAATAAAAACAAATTTCTACAGCTGTATCATTTAAAAACAATCTACTGATACAAGGAATATAAAAACTGATTAGTTTGTTTTTAAATGCTTTAAATATGATTAAGAAATGAATACTTTTAAAGGAAAAATTTTAACAAAATTTTGATTTTTCTTCAGATTTCTTGTTAGAAATACAAAATTATAAAAATTAGTAACATCTTTTTTGCGAGTTGGGGAATTAAAATGCTTGTATTAATAAGTTTATCTAATTTGTTACCTGCATAATTTTTTCTATGAGTTGAAAGTATTAAAAATGCAAATTGAAAATTTTGCAGAATTTTAACTATAAAATTATAATTTCTTACAAAAATAACATTTTGTGGTTCTTTAGTTAATTAAAATTTAATTTTTCATTGTTTTGAGAAGGAAGTAAAGTTTTTAAAGGGTTAGAAATTTAAAAAATAAGAGAAATTAATATGAAAGCTCTACTTGACTATTTTTAATAAACTACGAAAGTAGCTCAAAATATTCTACACTTGATTAATTTATCATTCTGTTAATGCAAATTCTTTCAACGCAAAATATTTGTAAACATATGTCTTATATGTGTTCCAAATTAGATATATGTTGCCAATAATGTGCATTAAAATAAAAATCATGTGTCACAAATATATTTATACCTAACTTTAAAGTTACATTTGGCCCAAATTTTAAATAAAGGAATAACAGCAGTATATATTGTTTTTAGCTTTTTTTAATTGATGAGTTTTAAAATAAACTGTTTGTTCTTTGACATCCTGTATCTATTCTTCTTTCTAAATGTGGGATATCAATAAATAAACCTTATTTAAAAAATTTGTTTAAATAAACTAATAATATTTTCAAATATTTATTCAAGTATATTTAATAAACTTAATTGTAATTTGTTGTATGCAAAATTTAATACTATGAATGTCTTCTACCTATACCAATATAAAATAATTTCTTAGTAATTATTGGCCTAGTGAATAATGTTTTCATAAACTATTTAAACTAATTTTTATTTAAATATTTTTTTGAAAATTGTCTTAAGTAATCATTAAAAATAACTGATTCATTTTAGAATTAATTGGAAATTTGAGCTCATATCTATTTGCATAACAATTCTGAAGATGCCGATGTTACTGAAGAAATTATTCAAATATATTCCCCCATTTTAACATTTGTTATATTTAATTGTATCATGTTAAAAATATACTCCTTGCCTTCTACCTTTTATGCATGTTTATTACATATATAGAAGCACGCTGTATGCATGCATGTAAAGTGATATTCTAAACCTTGTACTGTGGTAACTTGTAGACATCGGCTGGAACTTATGCGCAGCACATATAATGAGGACACTACCCCAGATTCTTCCCCAGATGCTAATGATGAGTTTCTACAGTGCATCACAGCGTGTGCAAAACAACGGCTATCCGCAGGCCTCAGCCTTAACAGCTTAATTCCTTCCAGAAACAGGTTGGTCCTGTTCTTGCCACCCCGTCGTAAAAAAACAAGATCTATTGTGATGCGCTGTACCATTCGGCCAAATTCAATGTACTCTCTTTCCGCTTTCTTTCTTGCAGGGTGATCATTTATATAAATAATATAGTGAATAATATATAAATACCGAAAATTAGACAATGTTTTTTATAGTCAAATATATTGAATCTTTTTCATTATAAGTTTTTCTTGGTATCACTAAAAATGTAAAGATTATTTTCAAACATTATTCTTCCTGTTTTTGTATTGGATATGTTTGCTATATAAATGAAAACATTCAATCTCATTAAAATATTTTTCAATTATTTTACATAATTTTTCTACTTTATACATTTTTTTTTTATTTTTAAATTAATTGATATAATGTGCTAAAAAGAATTTTGTTTTTTTTCTCTGACAGTTAATTTAATAGCACTACTGTTTAACATATCAGCTTTTGCTTTTTAGCAGATATATTTAAATTTGAAAAAATTTAACCATAAATGTGAAACATGGTTAAATATTTTATACTTTGCAAATACATTTATAACAAAATTTTAAAGATAGATACCCATATAGTGTATAAATAGTCAAACAAATTCTTATGCTGGTTGCCAGTTATATAAATTTAATTTCATATTTTAATTTACATATGAATATATTTTTAGTATTCCAACATCTGTTCAGGTTACTCTACTTTATTGATGACCTTAATTATATTCCTTTGAATCGATGAATGAACAAAATAATAATCTTAAAAAAATTAAGTCATGAATAAAAAATACCTTAATCTTTTAGATACAAATATTTAGTGAAAATAAATATCAAAACAAAAGTTTTGAATATATCAGACAAATATATAAATTTAATCTCACAATTTGTTTTTTTAAATTTTTAGTTATTACTTTAGTATAATTTAAAAGAAATTTTTAAATAATATAAATGTGAATGAATATGATTTCTTAAAATTATCAAAAATGAAGTTCAGGTAATGTCAAGGTTTTAAAATAATATTATAAGATGCAATTCTGTTATAGATTCATTCCATTTAATTGATCTATATTAGTTACAAGTTTACCACTTTTATGCAATCAAAACAGATTTTGAAAAAAGTATCATCAGATAGATTGTTGCTATTATGCAATAATTTTGAAGATTAAAATTTCTAAAATAGGAATGCACAACTATCTTCTTATTCTTAAATATGAGCTATTGCTAGGGATTTGGAAACTGATATTAATATGGCTTTTTTCCATAAATAAAATACACTATCGTGAAAATAAATTACTTTAAAAAATATGTTATGAATGAAAAATATGTTATTTTAGTAATTTATAATAAAAATATGTTTTTTTGCACTCGATAATTGTTCTTAAGTTAATGTAAAATACATTTCATAAATCAATTTATAAAAAGATGTTTTGTTTTTTAAAAAATATCTGA
>JAPDSC010083919.1:0-17496 GCA_026290005.1 Latrodectus geometricus | reverse complement strand
AATATATTAATGCGCATTACTTTGATTTTAAGAAATAATTCTCGAAATAAAGGATCTTTATTTCCCTATTAAATATTTAAAAACGGTATGCCACTCATTATTAATATTCTGTTATTATATATCTTATCATAAGAAATAGTTATATCTTAGCAAGTTCTTAAAAATAGTATTCTGATCTAAAATAATGAAAATAAAAAAGATGTTTTTCAGTGGAGACATTGTTTAATATTTAATAAGGGAAAATTCATAACATTTATACATATTCAGTATATGATTATTTATTGAAAAATTATATTAATAAAATGGAGTTTTAATGTCTGAATATTGATGATAATACGTGAAACCATTTCATATATTTATCTCTCCAAAATTGCAATATTTAAATGAAAATAACACTTAGTAACCCAAACATTACATTTTCAAAACAAATATCAATAAAAATATTAATATAAAATAATATTATATTTAATATAATTTGATATGCGGATATATTTATAAAAACATAATAGTTAACACTATGATGAAGTTTGATTTTATTAATTATTAATAAGCAAAAAATATTTAAAAAAAACCTTTTTAGTGAAAACTGTTTTTCATACACTTAGATTAATTTTTACAATTCAGGTACTCAAGAAATTTCATAAAAAAATATAAATAACATTAATGGTTTTATTATGAAAATGATTTGGAATTAGCAAACCTCGTTATATTATAATAAAAAATACAAATAAATTTAATATCCAGTTGAAGAAAAGAATATAAGGCTGTTTATAGTATAAAAAATATTTATTAATTAAAAACTCTTTTATAATTTTCTTGGCAAATATGATTACTTTATTTTATATCGGAGTTTCAATACGATGACAGCCGCCCAACCCGTCCCGTCTTTAGTGTACCTGACTACAGATGGGTGGGACCTGGGTTCGAATCCTGGCTCGGGCATGGATGATCTTTCTCTCTCTTTCTTGTCTTTGCCCTTTCTTTGTGTGTGTGTGAATGGTTGCCTACCCTATAAACGGGTTCTTATGGCATGTGTGTACTGAGGAAGTCGGACTCCACACCAAATGTGGTTCAGTTGGAAAAGTGGAGCAGCGCACCCATATTGCCGGCCTGGCTGGCACACGACAACAACAATACGATAACAAATTGAATAAAGTACTCATGTGCAATTTATTTCAAGTAATAATGATTCTGTTTTTTTTCTACTATGAGTTATGGCAATATAAAGCACAATTTTTTAAAATATTACATGCTAATAATAAAGCAAGTTTTTATTTGCAAAGTAAATATCACATATTGTTTGTATAAATTTGAGTAATATGGTGTAAAAACAAAATAATTAAGAAACCAATTGTTTCAAAAATCACATAAAAATAATAAAAATTAAAAAAATCAAAAAAAGTAATTGTTTCAGACTATTGAAATGCTTTAAATAAAATTAAATTACTGAAATAGTTTAATCTTATAAAAATTGCTGCTTTGTATTTAAAATATTATTTTCTATTAAATTCATGATATGTGATGTCAAAAATATTTATTTAATAAAACTAATTAGTCATGATAATAAAAGTGTTCTTTTTAAAATTACATCTGAGTGTTTTAAGATGAAACATAATTTTGTAAATCACTATTTACTAATATAATTAGTTGTATTTCTTTTATGATATCAATTTACATATTTCGACTGATTCAGTATTATAATTATAGAAGTTTTCGTAACGGGGTGTATTAAAACAATTTCAAGTAATTAGCTTCGCTGGTAAAGAAACATTCTTAAAGTTAATTACACTTTCTTAATGCATCTAACATTTTAACGCTATGAAGCCACTTCATTATTCCTTCTCCTAATTAACTTTTAAAAACTAGTTACGTTATTTAAATAAGACTTTTTAACTTAGCTGAATTTGTGGAAAAATTCGTACATAATTTGATGGCATTATAAGCGATAAGAATAAACATGGAAAACATTATTGTTGGAAATTAGATTAAATTATGCACATATAGTTAAAAACAAACAAGTTTATTCTCAATAATT
The DNA here is from genome assembly GCA_026290005.1 of Latrodectus geometricus. NCBI lineage: Eukaryota > Metazoa > Arthropoda > Arachnida > Araneae > Theridiidae > Latrodectus > Latrodectus geometricus. The sequence continues at coordinate 15,461 of JAPDSC010083919.1, read as the reverse complement.
TTTTAAGATGTGTTTTTAAAATTTTGGATACTTTAAACATGTAAGGTATTTCACGAAGTAAGTAATAAAATAATGATACTTACTAAATATTATATTAAAAGAGTTTGTCCTATAAGTATCGTTTAAAGGAGAAGTGCTTAAAAAATAACTGTTTTATTCATGAAATAAAAATAATTAATATTTTGCTTATTAAATGTAATTAAAAGTTAATTTAATCTTACGCGAGGTATTTCAAAAAGTAAAGGAATAATCATATGATATTACAGGAATAAAGTAATAAAATTGAAATTGATTCTATTTTCCTTTAATGTTGTAACTATTAATTACTTAATAACTGATTGTTTTGTGAGATTTAAATCACATAAATTATTTCTCTGTGTTTATTCTTTTAGTGATTAAAGAAAATATGTTGAATATTTTATGTATTATTTAATAAAAAAGTAAAATATTTTTTTATATCACTCAGTCAATTGGAATGAGAAAATTTAATTATAAAACATCCAGTTGTATCATTAAGGAAATACATGAAAAAATAAATTTTAGAAAGTTATTGTGAATAATATAATTATTTAATACAACGAAATATTAATATGATTTTAATGTCTTATATTTATATTTTAGGATATGGTTTTATTTGTTTAAAATATGTTTATAAATTATACTTACAATTAGTTATATATTTTATTAAATAAACATTTACAAATCGGATAAAATCATTCTATTTTTGAATTTTGAAACATTATAAAATTTGTAATTAATGGTATTTAATGTTCCTTAGATTGTGTTAAATTGATGCTATAAAATTGTAAAATTATAGTAAATTTGAATAAATTCTTTTTATTCTTTTTGGTCGACTATTTACCATTATTATTTTCGTATATTTTGCTTACTGCGAATACAAATTATCACATTTTAGCTATTAAGAAATAAAATGAAGAGTATTTCCTCGAGTTAAATCCGAAAACGAAAGAAACGAAATTAAGAAACGAAAATAGCAATTTTTTTACAGTACATAAAATTTTCATTTTTATTCTTTTATTTAGTGATTTCTTTCAATAAGGCTAAATTAAAAACAGCTTCATTATGTGCAATGATTTCTATACCGATTAATATTGCTAGTTATTTTAGTTTATTGATAACAATCGGCTTTAGAAATCTCTTTTAATATACAAATATGCTGATAGAGAAATATTTACTGCAATAATTTTACATAAAAATATGCAAATTTATGTTTACAAAAATAGAATATAGGAAAATTAAAAGGATATTATCTTTATGTGATGAGAGTTTCAAGAAATACATTAATAATCATAAAAAGTAATTTCTTTTAAAATTATTTCAATTTTAACTCATTATTCTCTAACAGTAATTGATTTTTGACAAATAAAATACAATTAAGTTTTTTGAAATCCTCCAGGAGAAACATTTTATTGAACTAAGTGTTGTGATATCCGAAACTTTAAAAATAAAGTGAAAAAATATTAAAATTTAAATACAGAATGAAAATAGGAAAAGTTAAAATACTATTTAAACAGAAAGTAGCATTTTCTCGAGAGAGCAATATTATTGAAGTAAAATATAAATGTATAATGATTTCTTAATTTATGTTAAGTCTAAAAATAACATAAATATAGAGTGTTAAATATACTCTTAAATAAAAAGTTTTGAAAAAGAAAATTTTTATGTGTGCCACCATTAAATGTTTCATATTTTTCTTCACGATGTTAACAGTTTCTTTTGCTGACCATATTACCATAGTAAGAATAATAATACAATAAACATAACTATTTGGAGATAGTCATGTTCCCATGATTCCTGCATGTATAGAATTTCCTAAATAATTTAATTTTTCAGAATATATGATGATTTTAATGTGTTTATTGATATAAATTATTAACAGAAAATGAATTTTAATGCCAAAATAAAATTAGTTTTCTTCATATTATAAATTAAGTTAGAATTTATAAATTGTTTTCTTTATATTAGATACAAATGAAACTTTTATTTCTGGATTCACTAACAATAATAATTATAATAATTGTATCGATGTCTTGGAAATTAATCTAAAATTTGTTAATTTTGAAATGGAAAATATTTTCCTAGGAAAAATGTTTCAACTTTTTTTAAAATAAATATTGCCTATTTTTATTTTTTTGTCTAAAATATTTAAAATATTATCAATAAAATTTTTATTGAAATTCGAATATTCTAATATTGTAAGTAAGTTTGTGTATTCTGAAAGAGGTAATTTGATTCTTGTAATTTGCAACAAGCTATCTCAAGAAAAAACTTTTCGTCACATGAAATCAAGTTCATAGGGAAATAATAAATGTATGTACAATTGTGCATATTTTTTGCAGGAATACATGTATATATTGTATATATTAAAACACATATTGTACATATGCATTTCTCGATATATACAAAGAAAAATAACGAGTGTAATGATAATATAATATTAGGTTTGGTATATTACTGGGTATTACATTGAACTAATAATAAATATGGCTGAATAAAATATAAGTGCAGAATATTGATAAATAAAATCATGCATAACGAATTTCATTCAATATAGTAAAGTACTTTATTATGCTTGTTTTATTAAAAGTGCAAATGTTTTCCAATTTCAAATATTTATTCTTCGACCTAAGTGTTTATTACTACTTGAATTTCTTCTATCGCTATGCCACAGAACACATATAACTAAGAATTTAAAATCAAAAAATACCACTTGCTTTTATAAAATTTCAAAACACAACTATTATAACTATATATCGTATACTTTTTTACAAATCTTCTGTTTATTTCAAAATAACAAATTGCTTTATTTAATATTATTTTAAAATAAGGAATAAACAAATTATCTGAGTAATAAAGCATATTACTTTTGTAACGAATGAAGTATAAATCATTAATTGAAATAAAAACTAATGTTATGAATATATTCAAGAAAATATATGCTGCATTATATTTTAAATTTGAATTCAAAATATGTTTTAAGCAAAATAATTATAAAAATGTTTTTAATACATAATACATCACTTTTTTATATAATGCTGTGATGCATTTAAGTTTCTTTTATCAATAGATTTCATTTTGTTATAATTTGTTTAACGAGATATTTTTTTACATTTGGAAAAGAAATATTGATATTAATGACAATGAATTTAAGATCTTTTTCCTCATGTAAAAATTGTTGTTGCTCATTTGAATATGTTAAAGTATATCTTTTTATTTATGATTTGAGTTACCACTATATTTTAAAAGAAAAATATGCATATATATATATATATATATATATATATATATATATATATATATATACAGCCATTATTAATTCATATTTAATCGATAATTTATTATTCATACATAACAGCATAATAGTAATTTACATTTATTGATATTCATTTGAAATATAATAGTTTTAAAACAAATTAAATTAATAATTTTCTTTTAGAATATTTATTCAAATAATATTTAAGAACTTCAAAATTGAAAATAAGAATTCTCTAAATTTTCTGATACGTTTCAACTTATTATTAAAATTTAGAATTGGATTGCAAATTATTTTTTATTCAATATTCATCAATGTATTTGGAAAATAAATATGTTATATCAGTTTACGAAATTATAAGTAAATTTGAACTGAACATAATGTATATTTTAGCACGCCCACTACATGATATAGTGTTGTGAAAATTAAGAGCAAGAAAACTCATTTTACTTGACTAAATTTTATAATAATATGCAATTTATAAGTAGTGATAATTTACATGACTTTTTAGTTGGTTATATAGAAGGTTTTTTTATAAAGCATCTTGTTTTTTGAGTTCAGTTGTATGTCATTTCAATTCCAGTTCAATCGTTAACGATTAAATGCATTGATTTTAATTTGCTTTATTTTTCGCAATTCTGAAATGTCGACTTTACAAATCAAATCAGAAAATATCTGTTTGCTTTCTTATCAGCTTTCACACATGAATATGAAAGATCCGAATTATATAATTAAATAATTTGAAATATATAATTAAGTTGAACTATTATATAATTAAAAGTATAAGGAATTCTACAAAATAGGTACAATAAGAATGCATTTAAGCAGATTGAACTTAATTCTAAATTTTAACAGAAAACATATAACTTGTAGATATAAGTTGAGCTTCACAAAATTCATAATAAAATACACTGGTTATATAATTTATAATGAATAAATTTAATAACATGAACATATAAATAATGTTTAAGTTTTGCTAACAGTAACAAATATAGTTATTATTTTTCCCAATAGCGGGCACTTGGGTGATTAACCCTTTCACGTCATTACAAGCCCGGAAGCTGATACTCATTTATCGTTACCTGGTGGGTACCTGTGAACCAAGTCCTGGAGGTGAAAACCACTGCCCTCGTCACATCACCACAAATCCGTTTATAGTGCGGGTCGCATTCATCCATCATCTGAGGAAAGCACAAGAGACACAAAGGAAGAGAAAGCACATCCATGCCTGAGCCGGAACTCGAATCCAGGTCCTCCCCATCAGTAGTCAGTTACGCTAACCACTAGACAGGTTGGGCGGCGATGTAGTTATTATTGTTCTAATCATAAAATGAGAGATTACATTTTTTTAAAACAAGAAATATTGACAAAATTGGATTCATTATTGAAACGAAGAAAAAAAGAAAAGATGAATTTCAGTCAGGATTAATAATATTTAGATTTGTATCGATTATTAGGTGAATATTTAAAAAAAAATATATTTATCTTACTGGAATTTGAATGAGGGTACATACAGTTTTTTTAAAAATTCATTTTAAGATAAATTTGTAATCACAAGTTTAGCAACGATGCTCTTAATCTATTCATATTCATTTATGTTGAATGCTTTGCAAAGTACTATTTAGTTTTAAGTCTGTTAAAATCAATTTAGTTTCCAATTAAATAGGTTATCCAATCTGAAAGCCAGCAATTAGAAGTAACCAAGATATTTCTAAAACTAAGCAGAACATGTTTAACAATAAAAAAGATTTAACAAGTGAAATACAAAATAAATCAGTGATTTACTAAAAACTTTTTATTTTAAATCCTTAAGGTCTTTCCTAAAACATTTCTCTATATCTCTTACCGGAATTCGGTATTTTTATGGCATAAAGAAGTCAATAGAAGAAATATGGAAGAAATACACCCCACTGGTTGATAAATGCAACTAGATAACAGAGATAGAAAGAAAAATACAAAAAAAAAATTTAAAAGATATGTACTCTAGTTCACTCAATGATACAGAAAATCTACTCCTCTTTCTCCCTTACACATGAGAATTTTTTTTTCCAATACCCAAAAATATTTCTTTGCACTAGAAATTCTCTTACGGTTCTTTACTATTGATCAAAATGCTTGACTTTTTTCATCTGGAATAAGAAAGGTCCATGATTTTGAAGTGTCTGCTTCTTTGATCAATCTTAAGACATTTTGAAATATATACGAAGTAAGTCGTATATATTTTAAATGAAACATTACAGAGATAAATTACTCTATAAATTTTTCAAAAAAATAAATCCATTTTCATTATAATATTTAATAATATTAAGCAATTACTTTTTAGTGAAAAATTTTTAGCTAATAAAAAAATTAAGTTTTATGTTAAAAGCAAAATTTATTGTTGTACAATTTTGCATTTATTTGAAACACATGCACACATGCACACACACACACACACATATATATATATATATATATATATATATATATATATATATATATATATGGAAAGTTAAAAATTGAAATAAGTTAGAATGACTAAATGTAAAAATAAAATACTCAGTTCATTTATTGAATCATTTGATATTACCAATGAATGCAAATATTTTACAAAAAAAATGATAAAAATATTGATATAAAAGTTTTTTAAATAATATAAAAAGAAGTTTAAAATATATTTTTTCTTTTCTACAATGTGTGTGTGTTTAAATGTATCTAAATCAATACTTGAATAAATTTGTTTTGTAAAATAAATGGATACAATATGTGGGAAACTAATTTAAAAGTTTTAAACTTTATTGCAGTAATAACAATAAAATTCTTACAATGAAATTTTACCCTATTTATCTTCAACATTTTATTGTATATTTCTGATATTTTAATACTAATACATAAGTCTTCAGACATGAACATTGTTGAGTATATTTTGGATGCCATGAAACCAAACTATTTAGAAAATATCTCCACTACATTTCATTTCTTTGTATTTGTGGAATCTCCAGAACATATTCCAATATTACTGTAGTTCAAACAGATTACAGAAAAGCTGTAGCGTGATGTGACCATTCATTTTACTTTATAAGATATCGTCTAGATGAAACAATGTTTTGGTACAGCTAGTAGAAATAATCGATTTAAAATTACCGAAGAAAATAATTTAAGAGTTCGAGAGGAATTATATCTAAGTATTTCTATTGTTCAAAAAATTAAAATATTGTATATTTATTAATCAGATTATTTTTGCATCAACTTACATTTTTCTTCTGCAGTACTATATACTGTGCGGGGAAATAATGGAAAAAAGCATAGAAAAATTACATGAAATATTACATATGAATTATTTAATTTCTCAGATGCCAGTTATATTGGCTGATGGGCCAATTAATTCTTTACTTGCTAACAGCACTGAAACTAAAGGAAAAAATTGTCAATGCTTCACGATTGGCCAATTGTTCTACCGTCATTGTCAGCCAACTATTACATAAAACAACTAACGGTGAATTAGTTGTCCATATTTGAAATAAATGATTCTGTAGACAGTCATGTCCAGTCAATAGACTAAAACTGTTCTCGAGTGGTCAGAAACAAAAACTGTGCTTGTTGACAGAACACCCCAGTCTTAAGGAATTCACCTAAATATAGAATAATTCATATACATTCAACAGTGTTAGGAAGACTTAAAAGAACTTTCCCACAAGATATATTTTCAAAGGAAATTGAAAAGATATCTTGAGAGAAAGTTATTTTATGTCTTTCTGACACTGTTGAATGCATATAAATTATTTTATGTTTAACACGAATTTGAATAAAAAATTACCATCAAATAAAACACTTTGAGATTAAAAATCCAGTTACAATATATATTTCTTTTAAGGATAGAATACAAAGAAAAATATTTGTTAAAATTTTCTTTATTTGCAATAATTTAGCTAGGATAAATTTAATGCAAGCTAGAAAGGTTGCTATAGAAAAGCTGAAAGTTTTTTTAATTAAAAAATAAGTTTTACTTTATTAATTAATATTATTTTATTAAAAAATAAGTTTTATAAGTTAAGAAATTATTTTATTAAATTTTTTTCAACAAAATATAGTTTTAAAATAATATTTATTAAAAAATAAATATTAAATTGGTAATGATACAGTCATCATTAAAATAATGTTCAATTGAGAACAAAATATGTTCCTGAAGCAATAGTTTATTCCAAATATTTTAAACAATTCATATTATTAGAATAATATGTTGTAAATTATATTGGAATATTTTGTGACTGTTTTGAATTTAATAGAAAACATTCCCAGTATAATTATAAAATACTTTTTTGACACACATGGCATTGAGAAAATATTTCTGTGAATTGATTAAAAATTCCTAGAGAATAATTTAAAAATATTGTAAAAGTGTTTATTTAGTTGTTTTAAAAGGCATTAAAATTTACAATTATTTCTGAATTTAACATTAATGTAGTCTTAGAATACAAAATAAACGTATTCATTTTAAATAACACAACACTGCTATTTGTACTTTAAATACTTAAAATTGTTTAAATTTAAGTGTGAAACTTTTTTTTAAATTAATTATCCATTTATTTAATAAATCTTATATAAGAAGAAAATATGAATATATTATTTTTTTCAATAAACTTGTTTACAAAAATATAATACCTATAATATATTAAAAGTTTATTATATATTTATAGAAAGATCACATAACATTAATTATATTTGGTTTCTGCATAATTAATATTTTTGAAATAAGGTTGAAAATTTCTGGAAAATAAAAGACTTTCTATGTATTAAAATGCACGTACTATGTGATATTTAAAGGAAATATTGGACAAATTAATAGGAAAAAATATAAGAGATTTTTTTTTTAATTTTAATGAAAATTTTTAATTTTGCTTAGAAATGCATTGGGTTCATAATTTATAGATTTGCGAAATATAGAAAAAATTACATCTTTATATTGAATCAAAATGTAATAAAATCGTTATAAATAGTTTCATAGCATATAATTTAAATCTTAAAAGTACAGAAAATTACTACAGCAGAATTTTTAAGTTACAGAAATTTTAATGTACTATCGATTTATTTTTGAATATTTTTTTTTGTTTCTAACGTCGGGCACACTTGAGTAATGAACTCATTTGCTGCAACAAAGCCGGAAACTGCTACTCATTTTATCGTTACCCGGTGGACACCTGTAAACCAAGTCTAGGAGATACAAGTAGCATCGCCCACGCCACATCACCACAAACCCATTCATAGGGCAGGCCATATTCATCCATCACCTGAGAAAAGGACAAGAAACATAGAAAGAGAGAGAAAGAGAAAGTACATCCATACCCGAGCCGGGATTCAAACGTAGCCCCCCCCCCCCATCCGTAGTCAGGATTCTAATCACCAGATAGGGTGGGCGGCATTTTTGAATATGAATATAACCAGTTTTTTTTTAAAAAAATAACAGAGTTTTAAATTATATTTAATAAAAAAATGCTTATTTTAAATGTTGTTTTTCAAATATTTATTGTATTGTCTTTAAAAGTAAATTTAGGAAAATTGTATTCCATCACATTTTAATTTGTTATAAAAGAAATTTAAGAATTGCTTAATTAACTCTTTTTAAGACTTGTTTAATTTGAAACGCACATTCACAGGTAACAAATTCATCAAGTCATGAAGAAAATGTTAACAAAATGCTGTACGTTAACTCTTTCTGTAGTGAATAAAGCAAATTTACTTTTGTGCTCATTTTGTTGATCGACTCTACGCTTTCACTCTCACAAAATCAGAAAGGACTGAGTTACCACTTTTCTTTTTCTTGAATCAGTTGCCAATGGCAACGATTGTTGCCATTCCAAGAGAGCAAATAACTGATATATAGGAAGTTTTTCTTTATTTGACTTATTTCAGGAGTAATACTAATCTTGTCTCCCTCACAAAAATTTTTCGATCTTAATCTTGAAAACCGATAGGAATGTAAGACATTCTGAGATGTAAATTGGTTGCAATAGAAAAAAAAATATATATTGACTTCCAACCCAATGAAAGTAGTTGAATTTTGTGAGAGTTAAATTTTTAACTCTCATCATTATATTGATTAATTATATTAATGAAGTTGCTCTAATGATTTCCAAGATTTGAATGCAGATTTTTTATTTTAAATAAGCAGGATTATTTCTATTTTTACCATGAATTTTTCGTTTAAGAAAAGAAATATTTAAATTTGTTTATATTACTGTATTTTTATGCTAAATATCACTGTGCTGATATTTATTCGTAAATATTTGAAGCTAATACATATTTTTACTTAAGCATATATATATAATGCCATATCCTTCAGCAGTACAATTGACTGATTCGATTTATATATATTTGATATATTAATCTTAATTGTAACACATTCTTAATAAGAATATTAGACACTTAGAAATAATAAATTATTTGAAGAGAAATGAAAATGAAATTCTTTAAGTTTGTAAAACACACTCAAATTATTATTCGTGGAAAGTGGAAAAGGAAATTTCCCGATTCGACCTTATGAATAAAGATGAAAATTTAAGCTTTTAAAATGTATTTTAAAAATACTTTGATTATATTTTAGCTCCTTCATTATTGTTTTTCTGAAACAGAAAATTGTAATCAATTTTAAAACATTTGAACTTACTATGCTCTATTTTTTCTATTAGACCTTATTTTTATAAAGAGTTTCAAAAAACACACATGTTAGTCAAGTGTGAGCTAAAAATAAAGTAAATATCAAATCTTTAAAATAAAGGTAATTTAGAATCTAAATAAAAATATTAACAATCTTTGTGTCTTTTATTTACAGACAATTTACTTGTGTATTAAAAATTAAAAAAAAAAAAAAAAAAAAAAAAAAAAAAAAAAAAAAAAAACTTGAATTTATAATTTTGAAAATTTTAAGCATTTCATTCTTTCTTAATAAACCCCTGCAGGTACTTTCACACAAATTTTACAATATAGATTGCATGTCCCTTAGGAAACAAAATATAGAAAATAATTAATGCAATTATAACCATTTATAGTCACTAAAGTTGACTGAGCATGATAAATTTTATATAAAAATCAATTTTCACAGTCATGATGTATTCTTTCAAAAAAGATTATCTGAGATTACTATCTATTTTTAACTAAATGCTTCTTATTTAATTATTTTGACAATGATAAAATAAACAAATTTTTACCTAACTGGTCTTAATTTTTAGATTAATTTGTGTTGTTAAATTATTTGTAAGTTGAACTCTGTAATATATTTACGCTTTCTACACACATACATGCTAATATCTAGCTATCAGTTCATGTCTGTATGCTAAAATATATCTCCTTTTGCACTTTCTATCTTCATATATATATAAATAATATATATGAAGATAGAAAGTGCTGAAAAGTGAAAAAGGAACTGAAAAGTGAAATATGTCACGTATCGAAAATAAAATGGCATAATATTGGAGTAGCAAAATATTGGAGAAACAAATATTAATGAATAAAAATATTTAAAAACTACTGGCAAATGATCGCCTGATTTCTTATTACATCCCATACTTTTTCTTCCTGTCATTCCATTCTTTTAAGAATTTCTTGAATTTATATCATTTCTTCTTTCAAAAATGATTACATTCGAAAATAACGAAAATAAATACACAAACATGCACTGATGGTCACCCAAATCGCAACAGTAAGAAAGATAAGAGATATCAAAATAAAATTTATTTTTTAGATAATATGTTGACCAAGTATCAAATGATTGAATTTATAGACTTCTGTGAAGTGTGGTTCCAGCCAAAATCAGTTGCCAGAATAGTCACCATTGTTAGAGATCATCTTTGCCACACGCCTCGGCATTGATTCAAAAAGACTTAGTATATGTTCTTGGGGTATAGCAGACCAAACAGCTTCCACAGGTTGCCACAGTTTATCTGGTGTGACAGCTAGGGATATAATCTGGATCAATCGTTGAGTAACCATAGACCACATGGTTTCTATCGTTAAAAGATCCAGAAAGCAAGACGGCCAGAGATGCAATTCAATCTGGCGATGGACGAAGAACACTTGGACAATGCGTGCAATGAGTCTTCGTCCATTATCCTAATGAAATATTGTTGTGGGCAAGCTCTGAAGTTAAGGAAAGACCACTGGCTCCAACACGTCGGAGTGTCCAAAATCAGTTGCCGGCAATGCATACTAGAGGTGTATGAGAGTGACTTCCAACATCAATTTTGCTTAAAAAGTTAGCTTTTTTATATTTGAAATAAAACCAGTTTGTATCGTTACATTTAAACCACTTCTTATTAAAAATACACTTTAATTGGAAACTTCAAATGCCCATTGAGGGATTGATGAATGGTGGGCTACTCTATTTTATTAACTTTAAAGAGGCAGCACAATTGGATATCTTGACTGAATTTTTTACCTATTCAAGAATTGCCTTCATTATAATAAGGAAAACTCTGAAAATAGAATTGTAATTTCAAATTAAAAAAAAATTGTTAAAAAGAATCCGATCTTCTTTGAAATATTTAATTGATACAATTTTTTCAGTTTTATATTTTATTGGTAGGTATGCATTTTAAACAAAGTAATAGGAAACAAATTGTTTAATCAACTATTTTATTATTTTCAGTATAACAATTGTTTTTACTTATTAATTAATTTCAACTAAATTAATAAATATTTTTAAGTATACTCAAATTATATTAATTTGAAATACTTAATAACATACAACTTTAAATGTTAAAAATCCTTTTGAATATAGCTGTATGTGTTTTAATATCACTCATTGCATAGTCTTGCATTATTTTTGGATTGCTTCTATATTTGGTTTACTTACTGTTTTGCTTTTTAATTATATCGCTTGTAATTATTTAACTTTTTTAATTGGTATTCTTCTTCATGATTGGCTAGAAAACTCATTATTGAGAGATTATTAAAAATAATGTTTTAAATATTTGTTAAATTGTTTAACAATTCTGAATTTTGTTCCCAATTAAAGAACCTTACTAGTTTAAATACTAAATTGTTTTAACTATAACACTGCATATTATTCATTTGAAAGTGAAACTAATAATTAAAGTATCAATAACAAATATAATAACACTAACAAAAAATTAATGGGTTTTTTTTAATTTTTTAAAAAAATATAAGAAAAGCTTTACATTTTTGCATGGTATCATTAAGTACAATATAGATGTAAGAATATATAATTAAAAGAAAACTATAAAAATATTTTTCAGCATTCTTCCCTGACACAAATTATATATAATTAATGTTCTTTTTTAGTTAATAACACTTTAATGAATCTAAAATATTTTTTCTTCTATTAAAATAATTATTAATATATAGTCTTTTTCAAAAGATGATTCAAAAATAATATACCCTCAAAATAAATATCTATAGATTAAAAATTTTGTTAAAATATTTAAATGCTTAACTAAGAAGCCAGAGAATTAAGAAACTGGTTTCCTTAGTTTGGAATTAAGAAACTATAAATAAAAGAAAAGTATTCATATTTTTATTTTATTTACACTTGACTAATCATCAACAATTCAATATTATATTTATTTAATTGAAATCACGGAAAATTAAAATAAAATCACTTTTCCATTAGATTTATTTAAAAACAAATTTGTTTATTTTTTTAAAAAATGAAGATAATCCATAATAAGGAATTTACATCTAAATGTGTTAATGTTTTTCATACACATGAAATAAAGTACTTAAATAGATCCATATTTATAATAGTATTCCATTTTTAAAAACTTACTAACTTTAATCTGATTAAGAAAATATTTTTTAATTAATTTCCACAAATTTTCTAAAACGAGGAAAACTGTGACAAACAATAATATTATCAAATGATTTGTCGCTGCATTTTTAAGGAGCATTCTTGTTAAGCTCTGTAAATACTTTAAAATTAAAAACAAATAATTTATTTTTTATTTTTAGATTTTTAAAAAAGTTGTTTTGAATCAGTTTGTCATAAATTTGTTATCAAGATGCACTTTCTTGATTTAACTGTTTAATTCTACAAGCAAATGTAAAAAAATCAAATGTATCTACAAAATAAATGTTAAGAAAAAAATCTAAACAAGTGGTGCATTTAAATCAAGTATTTTGTTCAAGAAATATGTTTCTGCAAAGTAAATACTTCATTTTTTTATGTTCAAAGAAAATATTTTAACCATAAATTATTTGTTTAATTTATAATCCGCCTATTTATAATTTTTTCTTTCAAGAAAAATTTTAACTAGAAATGTTTAAAATATTTTCATGATTCTTAAACATTAAATTTCGTTCCGATATTTTAATGCTGATTAAAAGTTATTGATTTTGAATCATTTAGTAAAAGATGTTAATTCTGGTATTTGATATAATTGAAATGTATGTATTTAAAATATATTTCTAGAATCATTAAAGTATTGGATTAAAGTATTGGATAGAACAAGTAAAATAATAGATTTCTTCCATGTGTAAGTATACATTTCTAATTTTGTTTATTATTTGAAAATAAATTACCGTTGGCTCTTATATCTCTTAAGAAATTCAATGCATTTATAACGGTTTTACTAGCCCCGGACTGTTTCTTAAGGTTAACAAATTTGAGCTTATTGTCAATCACCAAGCCCTCGTAATTTGAAACGATGGTTGACTGACGAGGTCATTCCTGAGCTGTCACCTTCCTCTCCACATCCATGTCATATCAATGAAAGAACTTTGGACATCACAGATTAACATCCACAATGAATGAAATGCCAGCAACCCAATGAGGGATAATATGATCATTTTCTCATTCACTGGCCACGGAAAATGGTGCTTCAATTTGGTGATATTAATGGGAAACCATTCCAAGGAAGAACTTTAGACATCACAGATCAACATCCTCAGCTAGTGGAATGTCAGTAACACAATGAGAGAAAATATAGTAAACATCCCGTTCACTTCCCGCGGAAATTAACTTTGTTGATCTTAATGGGAAGTAGCTTGAAGGTCTGAGCTACTAGAGTTTATTGAAAATTACAAAAAACGTGTGACTCATAATATACCCTCCATTTATGATGGAATAATGATTTTTTTTACTTTATTGATATATATTACAATGTATTGTAACGAAGAATTCGAGAAATTGAATGGTAAAATATTGTTTTATACCATTTTATAATAATGACTTATGATTATATAGATAATACAAAAAGATAATACTTTATTTATATTTTATAAAAAAAATATTTATTTTATGAGACAAATATTGAAAAATATTAAAAATTATAAATCCTAAAATGTATTTTAAGAATTTAGAAAATTGTATTTAAATGATTTATTTAAGTTCTTTTAAAATTTACTTTCTTTTTCTTTATGAAAATATTATAGTTCATTTATGCAACACGAAACAAATGTTTTGTATTTTAACTGGAATTATAAAAAAAAAAATATTTGAAGTTTAAAAAGTATACTTCGTAACAATTTGAATAAATTGACAGCAACTTAATGTATTAAATTTTAATTTACATTAACAGTTTAGTTGCATAAATATTTCACTAACTCTATTTCTGTTCATACAACAATAACATGAATACTGGTAATGCAACAAACAAAAACAATTTGCTGTTTTATATTATTTATATTTTAATTGTAATAATTATTAATATTGTGAGTGTATTTATAATACAAAAAAAAATTATTTTCTAAATAATAAATCAGTAACTTGTCAAAAAAGATATTTAAGTAGATCAACACTTATATGGTTATTAAATATTATTAAATATATTTTTCTACTATTGATTCATCGTATTTTGAAATCTAATTTATTCATTAGAGAAATAAAATTGAGAACAATACCAAAATATAACTTTTCTCTGTGCATCAGTTTTAAATCTCAGAAGAAATATTTTCAATGAAATTATTATCTAAAAATTCTGATGTATACTTTAAGACAGAAATAAAACGTTCATGTAAATAAGAGACCACTAGATTTATAGAATGGAGTAAGAAAAATAAAATAATGAAAATACATTTTATTTTATTTCGACTATCATATTTCATTTGAAACTCAGATAATCTGACATTTTTATTGAAATATCAACTCGAAAGTAAGTCAATGTAACTCACTTAAGCTGACCAAATACTGATTTCTATTTTAACGTGAAATATATATATATATATATATATATATATATATATATATATATATATA
>JAPDSC010083917.1:0-22512 GCA_026290005.1 Latrodectus geometricus | reverse complement strand
AATAAAACTAAAGGCTTATGAGAATAAACTATAGTTATTGGCTGTTTAGTGATAAATATCACTAAACTTGATTTTCTTAAAAGTATGGAAGTTAATTATCATAGTTAATGAATTTACAATCATTAAATTTTTGATTCCTAGATTTAAGAACTGGTCAACCACTCAAGATTCACAGAAAAAGTACAGGAAAAGATAATGGAGAAGATCATTCTAGAGCTAGTCATTTTCGTAGCCTTAAATTTGATGGCAAACGTAAACTCTATGCTGAAAGTTATAAATGCGGTCTCCACCAGGCTAGTCTCAACGCCTTTTTTGTGTCTGGGTTTTCCTTATGAATCTCCAACTGAATCTTCTGCTGAATCCAGAGAAACAAGGAGGATTTCCTTGAGAATCTCCGCTGTTTTCTCATTTCATGAAGATTGAGAAGCTCGTGGATCTGGTGTAGAAATGCTACACCAGATAGGATTAAAAACAACAATGCAACGACAGAATGGATCTGGATGTAGAAATGCTACACCAGATAGGATCAAAAACAACAACAATGCAACGACAGAATGGATCTGGATGTAGAAATGCTACACCAGATAGGATCAAAAACAACAACAATGCAACGACAGAATGGATCTGGATGTAGGAATGCTACACCAGATAGGATCAAAAACAACAACAATGCAACGACAGAATGGACTAATGTAAATGAATAGCCCATTTTATTGTGTCATTGTTGTTGTTTTGACTCTTGAATTCTTTTAATTCTTAAATTGATTGCTCAATTTGAGATGAATAATTCTAATTAAGCAAAATATCTTCTAAGTCAAGATATTAACGTTTAAACTAGGTAATTATGCATGTTAATTTAGAAAAAATTTTCTTTCAAAAAGTATTTCAGAATGAAATGACAATGTTTTAACCACAAATAGTAAAATGCCCTTATACATTATGGAAAAAATAGTATCTAAAATATTTGTGAGCAAAGTATAACTACATTATATTTCATATACAATCAATTCTTTAAAGCTAGAAACCCAACATAAGAAATTGCTAACATATGCATACAAAATTAAAAACTAGAGTTTTTTTATTTTTATCAAATACGAATATTTAAATGTTTTTTAAGAGATCATTTTTTTCAATTTTAATTAAATTGGAGCAATTTAATTGCAGAATTAAACCAACATTCAGACGGATCAAGGAAATATAATTAGATTTAAAATCTTCAAATATTTATATTTTATATAAGTAGCAATTTTCCTCAATATTCTTTTATATAAACAGTTCCAAATTAAAACATTTTTAATTAATTTAAGAGAATCTTTCCTGAATAAATAAGTTATAATAACCATATAATTTATAATTTCTTATTTCCAAGAAAAAGGTTTAATGAAGAAACTTAATTTAATCTGTTTTCCCAAAAATAAATATTTTAATTTTCTAGAAGAAAACTTATTAAATTAATTAAAAATATAGAGCTTATAAATAAGTCCACATAACATTTGAAGAAATAATCAAGAAGAAACAAAATTTAATTAAAGAAATGAAATCATTCGTATTACTTTCTTTTCCATTTCAATTCGCTTAGAAAAGAAAAATTCATCATTTTAACTTTCTTATAAAAAGAAAAGCAATTAAATGTGTTTTCGTTTTATGAAAATATTTAATATTTTCAATTCTGTACTTAAAATTAATATTATTTTAGTGCTGTCTTTTTCCAAATATACCTTTTGCTATTAAAAATTGGAGAATAAATTTTAAGCAATCTAAATGATTTGGAATTTTTATTATAAATAAACCTATGATATGTGAAGTGATTTCAAATATATTTCAAATTAATCTGCTTCTCCCTTTAATTTATCATATTTATTTAATTTCCCATTAAATGCATGCTTTAATATTGAAACTCTTTATTACAACATTGTTTCTGACTTTAGCTAATTAATTTTTATTACTTTTTCCCAAATATTATTAAAAGTTTATTTTTATTTTGATAAAGTTTATAATTCTCTTGATATTATCTCTTCACTATAATTTCAAATTATTTTCCTTTACCAAATATAAATGATTTTCGAAATAATGTTTAAGTTTCTATCATAAATTTCAAGA
The DNA here is from genome assembly GCA_026290005.1 of Latrodectus geometricus. Taxonomy (NCBI): domain Eukaryota; kingdom Metazoa; phylum Arthropoda; class Arachnida; order Araneae; family Theridiidae; genus Latrodectus; species Latrodectus geometricus. Next base: position 20,412 of record JAPDSC010083917.1, on the reverse strand, counting down.
CAAGCATGCTGTTTGAATTTCTACAACATAGTATATTTTTATCTTTTGATTGAATGTTACAACATCTAATATTTACACAAACAAATATACTCCCAAAGTTCATATAAATATGAAATTCAAATAGTAACAATTATTAATATAGGAATTATATTATAAATGCAGCTTTCGTATTTTAGACTGTTTGGATTTCTGATTAAAATAAACAAATCTCTACATTCGCTTAGAATATATAAAATAAGAATACAACGATATTGTTTAAGAGATATTAAAAAAATATTGGCTCTCAAATAGCTATACATTAAGAGATGTATCTAAGGTTATTCATATATCTAAATCTATATTTAAATTACTTATTCTAAATTCCTGATAATTATGCTATTTCTTTAAATAATAGCTATAATAATTTGGTTAAGGGAAGAATAACAAAAACTATTTGATTTGTCAAAAAGTTTTAAAACTAGTAGAGAATTGCATTCGAGAATCACAATAAATGAAATAGTGAAATAATGCTTTAAATTAAAGATTTTCAAACATCACTAAAAATTTTATAATGAAGTTTTCATTTGTGATAGTTAATTCTAAAGATTGAAGTCGTTTGAAAAATTGATACCATAAAGTCTTCAGAAAGTTTCGGTTGAAATTTAATGGCTAAGATATATTGACTAATCAGCAGGCTTTATTCTCACTTTAAACATTACGTAGCAGCAAATATTATATACATATATCTTAATTTCCACAAATAACGGAATATTATACTTATTAATCAAAACTTTTGTGCCTAAACATACATAAGCACTAATGCTCAACCATTTCACCGAGAAAAAATGTGTCGCCTAAATTACGATTTATGGGCCATTATTGCAATTTAGTGACCACATTGCATCTGAATCATTTCATAAAACAATATATCATGTAATACATGCAAATATTAAATTTATGATTATGTATTTTGCAACTGTGACGATGTAAGAATTAGAAGATGAACTAAAAACAAACAACCACTTCATATGGTTAACATAAAAACTTTAAATCGTCCTTGGTGTGAGAGATTGAGATTTAACCATGAATAGGTTATTTTGCTTCGCTTTTTATTTCTATTCTATTTCTCTTTTTTTGTAATTTCTTTTCTTTTTTATTATAATCGTGCATATGGAGGCAAATTATAGCTAAAAAAGCTGATGTATTACAATTTCAGAAATTTTTTGAAGCAAATTAGAATAAGATTTAATCAGAATTCCAGACATTAATGAAAGTGAATACTGCATGTTAAGCAGTAATTACTTTTCAGTTTAATTGTCTTTCCTGTTGCTGTGAACTTTTTGATCATTACAATTCATTTATAACCATTTCACAGTACTTATTTGATTTCGTAAAACACTTGTTGACAAAATGAACAAGAAATAACTCTAGGGAAACTGGTAAGTTTAACAGCCTAACAAATGAAACTGAAATTAGTCAGATTCAATTTAGAAAAAGATAAAAATTTCAGGAAATTTTTAAAACAATATCGCTGATATTTTTAAATGCAATACTATAGAATTAAATAAAATTATAAAAAATATTAGAAACAGAATAATATTCGCGCTCTAATATTGTAAAATAGTGTAGACATTAACCTAATTAATTCTTTATTATTAATGAATTAAAAATTTCAATAAGTATTTCAGGAATTAAATTTTACCTATTTACGATATAAAAATATAATTTTATTATAAAGAATAATTCACTACAAACATTTTTGAAAAATACAACTACTTCATAATTTAGAAATATTTTATCTATTTGTTTGAAGGAAGATGTAAATTAGCTGCTCTGTTCTTTTACTTCACATTTCAAAAAATAAATTATTAAAATTTGGTACTTATTAGTCACCATTGTTCGAGGTTAGATTAAATTAGATGAAGATTTTGGAAAAAAAAGAGTAACAATTGGTGACGTATAATTTTGGTGAAGATAGTATGGGTAAGTAAAACATTTGTCACATAATTTAATTATTACATTGCACGTATTCATGTATTTTACTTTCGAAATACATTGGTTAAGCTCTAATTAATTAATGTTTCTGAATAAAATTTTCCAGCAAGCAAAATATCTTTCAGAAAGATTTGAACGATTAAATTTATGTCTTTATTTTCTGAAAATTTTATATTTTACTTTAAGGCCATATAGATATACACTCCAGTCCCATTAGTGTGACCACTTGTCAAAATCCAGAATAACTGTCTTTCAGAGAATGTACTGCCATGAGACATATAAAAAGATAGTCAATTAGACCCCTGAAGGTGTTCACTGTGATATTGAAACATGTCGACTTCAATGAAGTGTCCAGCTGTGCTACACTACGCTTGTAGGATCCATGCAGCGAGCAACCCAATCTTGATGATCACACAGATTTTCGATCGGGTTTAAGTCTGGTAAGTTGCTGGCCATTGTAGAATGGTAAATTCATTCTGGTGCTCTTCGAAACACGCATGTGCATTGCCAGCTATATAACACCTTGTTTTGTCCTGCTGGTAGTTGCCATCATCCTGAGGAAAAACAATGCACATAGTTCCCAAAGACAGATTCTCCAGTTATTGATTCATTGTGCTTTCCACAAAGAAGTTTGAAACCAGAGAATGCTAGGAAAATATTCCTCAGACCATAATGTTCAACTGTTCCAGCAATGCTTGCAACGTGTTTGTTTGTTTTCAGAGGTTTCATGTTGTATACGCCAACGTCCATCTGTTCGATGGAGCATAAAACGTGATTCATTGGAAAACGCTACCTGTCATCACTCAATGGACGTCCATTTGCGATACTCGCGTGCAAATTCCAGCCTTTGTCACCGATGGACAGTAGTTGGCAAATACTATTGATAACCCATATTTCATTTGGGTGGTCAGTTGCTCAACGGTAATAAGTCTTTTCACCCGAACACATCTCCGCAACCATTGTTCAAATCTGTCATCTTTGGCTCATAATGTGCTGCATTTGCCACATGGCTAGTTTTGTACCCATTTTGCTATGCGCAGTATACTTTTACACAACGTCTTATGAACAGTTCAAAAACTTAGCCTTTTCAATATTTAATATTTAATTAAATTGATCCATATGCAGAGTAGCAGAATTTGAAGAGCTGAACGTTTAAAAACCTTTTATTTAAAATTTAAGAATACATTCATATAAAATTGTTAATTTGATGCAAAAAATAAGTCTTAATTTATACCGGTAAATGTACTATCAATTAAAACTCTGAATTTAAATTAAATCTCTTAAAATGTTCCAAATGATCCTAAACAGGCGCAATCAATGAAAACATTAAGAGAACTATAAGTATTTAATTTTCATTTCCAATAAGTATTAAATTATTTTCAGGGTTGCTTCATTAAAAAATTTTATATCTATTATTTGATTGTAAAACTAAATTTTGTATAGGTATTACTCTAAATTTAGAAAACTTTGTTCTAAATTGCTGTACATAAAATCAATATTTTCTTAAAACTATTTTTCATTTAAAATGGAGCATAGAAAAGATAAGCCTCTCCAAATCGATTGGCAGTCGACATTTCTTTCAGGACCTGATACATTGCTCTTGAAACATAATATTTACTAGAAGATCCTCCAAGGACTAGAACAACGCATACGCAAACAGAAAGAACCCAACAATAGCCACAACACGAGAAATAAATAAATAAAAATTTAATGTCTATGATCTGGTATGATGAGAATGTTTCGGACTTGTGTATACACGAGATTTAAGAAAGAACTGGATAAAAAATAAATAATGTTTTTTTTTTCGAATTTTTACGGTCCTATTGTAAAGTTTTTCAATTCGAAAAGCGCTCGAGGCATCTTCTTTTTCTGGCTTAGAACTGGAGAATGTTTCTCACAAACAAATAATCTGCTACTTTTATCAGACTTTCGCTTATATGAATACATGAACGATTTAGACGTGGACTTACATTTGCATAGCGAAAAAGATACTTTTTACCATTTTGTTTTGAAGACATGACTGTTTTTATTTGTGTATCTACGCAATATTAGAGACAGTAAATGACTACTGCTATGGATTCAAAAATCTACCCTGGACAAAATTTATTAACTTTCAGTCAGAAACTATAAGGAAGTTGACATCTGAGCTCTTTTTAAACTTATAGGCTATATTAGCGTTAAGATCAATTAGTCTAGTCTTAGCAATATTTTTGGATGGAACAAACTTTAAACTTTTGGTAACATCATTATTTTTAATACAAACTTTTCTTTTAAAGGGTAATATTTGGTATTCTTCAATCTGTAGCCATAGTAACAGGTATTGTGATGACAGAATTACATTTTTGCATTATCTACATTTTCTAAAAGATTTTATTTATGGTTACCAAAATTATATATAAAATCAATAACCCTGATAAGCTAGCTTAAAAGTAATAAACTATATTTATCCTTGACAAATGTAACAAGACCCAAATGTTTGTAAACAAATCAATAATTAAAAAAATACAGCTATTTTGAAAAACCTTTTATTTAATTAAATTAGTTTTCAATTTTCTCATAACACACTATATATATGTGCATGTTGAAATATTATTGAATAAATAAATTTTATTTATTATGTAATGAGATCATCTGTTATCAGTTAACAAGTACAGTAAAGGCAGAAGTACTGTGTTAACAGAATTTTGTGAATGGAATCCAGTTTTTGTGGTTACAGAAGTTATTAACTAGAAAGATTAAAAAGAAATCAAATATGATTAATTTTGACAAATGTATGGAAATTTAATAAAAAAAATGGATAGTTTAAAAATTGTTTAAAATTGTAGTTTAAAAATGTGACTATTTTGATAAATTTTATTCAAATTAGTCAATTTTTAATTTTTTTCTAATGCACAACACATAGCCTTTGAATTATGATCATTAATGTACTAGTAATTTTATATGTTATATTTTCCACTTAATCATCATGTTTCAAATTATTATAATTTAAAAGAATTAATAATGCATAACAAATAACTTATATTTGAGAAAGTGACCAATTATTTTAATCCATACTATGAGAGCCATAGATTTGAGTTTGGTAGGTAAATCACAACAAGAATTTTTAATACTGAAAAATTTATTCAAATATGGTAATATATATAGTAAATAATCTGACAGAAAGAAATCATTTATATTCAAACCAATTGTTATTTCTACAGCAATCTTTTATCCCATAGATTGATTAAAATCACTGTTTTTGTTCAATTGAGCTTGGATTACAACCTTAGTAAAATGATATAGACTGTTATTGGTATTATCTGTTTTTTAATCGTATCTTAGAGTGAACCTTGATGTATTCTTTTTGGCCGCTTCAAATATTTATTTGTGCAGTTATTGATTTCATCATACACATACTGCTACACACACACATGAATATTTTCAAAATTTTCGCAAGAAAATTTAGTGATATGTTAGTTTTAGCTATGCGCTAACTATTAATTTAAATTATGGACAAAAAATTCAAAATTTATATTAAATTGCATGCGACATTAAACAAATGTGAAAAGAAACTAACGTGAATGCCCTACGTATATATAAAATGTTTTTATGTAACAAGCAATTTATTCTTATGAAACAATAAAATATCAAATCATAGTTTTGATTGCTTCTTTGATATACCACACTTCTAAGACCAAAAAGCGATTATTGTTGTCATATTGTTGTTATATTTAAACTTCATTGGCACTTTTCCTTCTGGATATTTTTAGATAACGGGACAGTTCGTCTACACAAAGAATAAAACCTGAAAAGCTCCCAAAAGCAACTACCACAACAAACGTGCATGCGGAATTCATTTGTAATTTTGCTACTAATTCTTCTTGAATCTTATTTTGGTACATTGAAGTGGATAGCTTGAGAACTGAAAGCCAATGAATGGTATTTTTACAACAAAAAGTAACTACATATTGTCTTCCAGGAGTACTTTCATGCATAATCGGGTGCATTCTATAGGAAGTAAGCCAAAAATGTCCTAATAGCCATCAAGACTGACATACATTCAAAAGTACAAAATCTCTACTCATCTCCCTTATTGTAGAATAGCAGTGATCAAACACGGCATCTTCCATTCTCACAAACATTGTCCAACTACTAATCCACGGTAAGTTTATGGTTGCTTGTTCAGTAACTGTCCACTATTTATTTAACCATTGCATACTACATTTGGCTACAGTGAATCCAAGAATGAAGGGTTGACACCAGGAAACAATCGGAGGCTATTGTAAAGCATATGAACATCGATAGTTTTATCGTTCAGAAAGATTTTTCATGGATAGTGAACAATTTATTCCACGGATAGTAAAGTATTTTTCGGAAAGGTGGAAACCCAGAAAAAATTCTAGACCCCATTCCGTTCGATATACACTGCAAAAACAAAAAGGGCATTGCTCAATCTTGATGGGATCAAATACAGGACATTCAATCGAAAGAGATAAATAGCCACCAGTGGGACACAAAGAAAATCACAGTGGGACATCACACAGATGAACACATCTTATCAGAGGGACACAAAGAAAATAAGTATTATTTCTACAATTTGGTAATATTTTTTCTTATTTACTTGATTTTCTTAAGCACACATTAATATTTTCTGAAGTGTTCACACTGTCTTCAACCAATATTTTCCCATGAATAAATAATGGAATGAAAAGTTACAAGTTGCCTTTCTTTTAATAAAAATGTCTTATCTATTGCCAAAAATTGTGTACAATTAAAAAAAATTTTTTTCTGGAAATTATAAATAAATAAATATAAAAGAAATTATTATTTGATAAGATTCTGCCATTGCTAAAGTATATAAGAGTTGACGAGTAATATAATTTCTGATATGCAAGTAATGCATACTTTCAACGCATGGTATTGTTTTACAATTTCTCTTTTTAAGCACTTCTCGCTGCCATTTCTTTCATGTTTCCCTTGACAAGAAACGAGAAAAAAGTTTTAATTTTTCAAATTATTATGTATATTCTGCCTATAATTACTATTTCTTACTCTCTATTAATCAAACAAATAACAAGAAATTACATATTAAGTGTAGACATTTGTCTTAAATAATCCAACTAAATATGGGAAATCATACATTTGTTGTTTGTTTTGCTGTTGTTTCTGAAGACACGTGGCAACGCCAAGCACACCCGTCAGAGACAAGGTGAATTAAGTCAGAGAGAGCGCGTCTTCCGTTTTTGAATAGAGCACTCTCAAACGAAGGCGGAAGTACCACTTTTGGCACATAGATGGCAGCACTATCTGAATCTTCCAATTTTAAAGATTGAAACCAAAGGGGACCCAAAGCCTGGCTTCAACCACTCCCAGAAATATTAATTTGGCATGGGAACATGGAGGATATTGCGACAGGACAGATTTTACGTGCCCCAGTCACCCTTAGTGAACACGACAGATCTTCGGCTAAGCCGGGATTCGAACTCACCACCTTTTGGTATCGAGAACAACACCCTAACCAACCAGGCCACCACGGTCTATCATACATTTAGATTTTAGATATGAATTAAATTTTTTGTCGTTTTAATTTGTAAGATAAATAACACGACTTCAAAATTATTATGAATTATTTTTGCTGCAAATAAATGCTTAAAGATTATCGTTTAATGTGCCCACGCCATTTCTTCTTATATTTGTTAATATTCATACAAAAGTAACTTATTCGAAATATTTTCTTTATTAATAAGCACCTCTAAGAAATTTTGTAAGGAGAGTATATAGTTAGCACACGTTTTATTATAGATGTAATTTAGAATATATTCTGAGTTATATCATTACTTAATGTCCTTCCCATAAAAAAATTTCCAAAAATATACGTTGGAATATTATAATTTCTACTTATAAAGTGATGTTTTATTTCCATTTTCTTTTCTTTTCAACATATTTAATAAAGTAATTGACCAATGTATTTTTAGAATATTTTTTTGATATTTCATGTCTTGCATTACATTTAAAACTTAAAAGTCATTTTTGAATAAAGCACTTTATTACTGCATATCTTTATTCATCATTTTTCTGAATATCTAAGAATTTGATTTTTTAAAATGAAACATTCTCTCGATATAACACACATTCATAACAAGAATTTAATATATCATGCTTCCTTTATTTTTGTCGAAAATATATTTCTCGGGGAGAAATACATTAAAAATTTAAAGTTTTATGAAACATATTACATTTTCAGATTAAATGAATTCAAATTTCTCTTGGAATTAAAGTGATATATTTAGTATAGTGAATATTAAATCTGAAGGATATATGATTTTCTGAAAAATATGTAAATTTTTTTTTCTTTTTTACAAATTCCAATTTTTTTTCCTATTTTTAGCGTCTTTGATTCAAGAAATTCTAAAAAATTCTACTTCATATAGAATTTGTAATTTTGTAAAACTATATAAAAATTTGTACATATCGAGAAAAATAAAGAAAAATTTGTTTTATTCGCTTTTTCAAGATCCAAAAATATAATCTAATATATTATCTAAGGAAGTAAGAAATTCGAATATTAAATTATTGAGTATTCTTCCCATGTCATATTCAACGTTTTTATGTACATTGAAATGACAGATTTTCTTTGTAAAATACTCACGAACTAAAGTTTATTGTATTTAATATAAAGGTATTAGTGTAAAATTGTTAGTACGAAGAATAATGTTGAATATTAGTAGTTATAGTTTCAAACTTATTTTATTTAATTACAAAATTTCGTTTACATTGAAATATTTCTATCCATACACATATAATTATTTTTTCCTTCAAATAAAAATAGTTTTCTTTATCTATTTTTCATATTTTTTGATGAAATAAAATAAAAAGAGTACTATAATGGAGTTTTTAATTTTTTTTTTATTGAGACATAAATAATAAAGAACGTACAGGGTGGTTTTTTTTAAAGTGACAGGGTTTGGAGCTCCCTGTACCTAGATTTAATAGCCGAAATGGCACCAAACTTGGTATTTAGACTAATCAAAACATGGGAATAAAGATTCCATGAAAAAATTTTAGTTCTAAAAATCACCGCTAGGGTATTTTGTGGCGCTTTACAATGTATAAAATGTGAGAAAAGAAAAATACTAACACATACAATCGTACAGTTAAATCATTAATGTTCATTTATGACATTAACTTCCCGGTGAGGAATTAGACCACATTCAATAAGAGCACCGTTCTCAGAAATAACAATAATAATAACTTTTTCTGGTTCGAAATTCCCTAAGCGCTGTGGAATTTGATTGGTACATTGATTCACATAGTATAGCTTCACAAGTAACGTACGTGACAGTATCGTGAGAGGCATGGCCACTGGAGCTCGTTTACTTCAGCTGAGATCATTTGTCGGAGCTGTCTACTACTTGCTTTTATAGCCCCTATTAATAACGCTGTCCTCGCACAACACTTGCATTTTTATTTGATACCCGTGTTTTAGGGTTATTCTCGTTATTGTTAACTATAGTAGCGCCACAAAATGCCCTAGCGGTGATTTTTGGAACTAATTTTTTTTTTTTATGTCTTGATTAGTTAAAATACGAAGTTTGGTACTTTTTAGGCAATTAGATCGTGCTACAGAATACTCCAAACACTGTCACTTTAAAAAATATCACCTTGTATTTGCTTAGTTTTTTATTTTGACGAAAATATGAAATTATATTAATTTTTTAATTAAATACTTTTATTTTTTTAGCAAACTTACTATAACTATTAATCAAATCTTTAATTGATACTATTTAAAAGCAAAATAAAATCTAAAGTTTAGTTTAATCGAAAAAATCAAATTTAATTACATTTTCCTTTCTAATTTCGATATAATCTTGTTAAATTTATGTATCAAATACATTCTCTTTCGATATAAAATTGAATTATTTATTTGAAACTGTACTTTTCGTAAGTCATATGAAAATTAAAATAGTCTATCCTTAAACATATGATTAATTTCAACTCATATGTAAACCAAGATGTTTTTCAAATTTAGAATATTGTTGCTCAAGGCGAGATGCCAGAAATGCCATTATGTTTTTTAGTTATATAGATTGTATTTCTTTCTTTTTTACTATGTATAAAACTAAAATTCGAAATAGGCTATATGTGTCGGCTTATATTTTTTGAGAAACAGTATTTGTGAAATATTAAACTTTAACTATAAAATGGAACTCTGAAAAGAAGTGGGTAATTTTTTATATTTTATAGAGACAGAAAATAAAATCAAACTTTACTTGTAAAGTAAGAGAAACAATATTTTACTTTAAGCATTCTACAGTGTATGAATTTTTTATGCTTTATATTTATTATTCCTACATTATTCGAGTTTCTTTTTATTTTATTTATGCGAAAGTAAAATTTGACGCTTAAAGATATACATTGGACTAGAATTTCTGTTTTATAAGCTTTAGATTTTATTTCTAATATATTTGTTTTTACTTCTTTGCCAGTAACTTTTAATAAAATTCATATTTTATGCTAACGTGCCAAATAAAAATCATGAAGTTATTTGTAAAAATAAGCAAAATATTCAATTAAAAATTAAACTCAGCATTTAAACATTTCATTGCCAAAAATTAAGTGTACAATTTGATTAAAATGTTTATCTGTTTCAAAGTACTGAACCCAGCATTGAACGAAGTACTATATGTTTTCAGTTAAATGCAAATTTTTAATCTAAAAAAAAAAACATAGACAAATATAATGCTTTTCCTACATGATTGTGAACCAATTTTCTTTCCTGATGTATCAAGCAATATTTCTTTTCTTTTTGTAAACGTGCTTATTTAATTACTTACGTGTGTGTTACAAAAAAGGCACAGTAATGCAAAAATTAAAAAACCTCTGCACTAAGAAGGGTTGTTTATTACTCAGTATTCATTTAATGCACTCGAGAGCTAATAAGACTGAATCCCACATTTTAAAATGGATTCCAAATCACTACAAACATCTAACACCAATATGGGATTCGAACTCATAAAGTACTGAAACGAAGACAAAGGGTTAACCATAATTACGCTAAAGAATTTAATCTAATTTTAATAAACATTTCTAGATAAAATGAATGTTCGCTATTTATTTTCATTATGGTTTGGTTCGTTTGTCGATTAACGGTCACGGACTTACTTACTTTAAAACAAAATTGTAGTAAATATTAGTTTGGGGAAAAAGTTATCCATTATTTTTTCGGTAGACGTCTGCAGTGATCGCTATCTCGTGAGGTATCTATCAAACAATTTCAGATATATGCTCGTTGGAAAGGTGATATTTGACACTAAAATATCCTCTTGTGGTTTTTTGTTTGATTAATTCAATTACGAGTACAAGGTTTCAAAAATGGAAGACAACAAATAGAAAATTTGATACATTTTAGTTTTTCTCTTGTAACGGCGAAAAAGATAGCCGGGTGGCTAAAATTGTTAAAGTTGTTTATCGTCCTATATATGATTTTAACAACCAGTTACGGACAATTTTGGTTTCGTCGATTCCGTTTGGGTATTTGGATGCTAAAGATGCACCTCGCATGGATACAACATCGTCGAGAATGTCTATAAAATATCAAAAATTATCAAACTTGACAGCATGTCAGCAGTCGTAGCTTCACACAAGACCAAAAAATCTACATGAAAACTGTTTTAAACCTTTTTACAGAGCGAATCTGAAAGAAGTTACAAAAAGTTCACTTAAAAATAATGGATTTCTTTTTCCCCAAACTAATATATATATATTTATTACAATTTTTAACTTATTAAAAAAAATATGATTTGCGTTTTTCAGAAAAGGCAAAATACATGTTTAAAAATTAAGCAGACATAATTTCTTATGAAAAACTTATTCAACCAAATTTTTATGCAAAATGTAAAGTAATGCTTTTAATTCATAATAAATGAAAAGCAAATACAATGGGAAATGTAAGAAAGCTTGAAATAATTTTATATAAAAAATAGTTCAGTAAGATAAGTTAATGCATCCAAAGAATTATTTCTAATAAATTGAGATATTGGAATATTAGGAAAGAAATAATTCTTGTAAAATGTAATTTTCTTAGAAGTTACCATTTAAAAATGATTTGTAAGACTTTATTTATAAAAGTAAATTACTTCTAAGCTAAATTTTCAGTAATCATATTTTTCTGAATTTTTCTTTTTAAAATAATATAATGCTATTTGAAAGATATAATGTTTTTTCCTGTCTAAAATTACTTTCCTATAAATAGGCATGAATTCTTTCAACGCCCACGAAAAGCATCCGGGAACTTTGAATTTGTCAAATCTCAAGACAGGAAAATTTAATTTGATATTGATAAAAAAATTCTAAGTGAGATTGGAAGTATAAGTTGTTACAAAATCAAAATCTAGGCAGTAAAGAAACCGAATATTACATGGCAAATAATACATGGCAAAATTACAGATATAGAAATATAAATTACAAATATAATATTTTAAATTTAGTAGCAAATCCACGGTAAATAGATTAAACAAAATATAAAAGATAAAAAAAATTATGGAAATAAAATTTTAAGAAAATAGATTCAGATTAATTAAGCATTTATGTAATCATATTTCAGCGATATCTTTAAGCTTCGATTTATTATTTTTATGATGATTTATTTTCCAACGATATCTTTATGCTGGTTTCGATTTTAAAATACAAATTTTTCTTACATTTTAGCATTTTTTTTTTAAATAAACAGCAAATTTTTCAATTTTTAGACTTTGTTTTATATAAATGTAAAAAATAAGTTATTTAGGTGAGAAATAATAGAATAAATAACGATGAATAGTAATATAGAAAAATGGCTTTAAATATTAGTTTGAGGAAAAAGTAATCCATTATTTTTTTCGGTAGACGTCTGTAGTGATCGATATCTCGTGAGGTATCTATCAAACAATTTCAGATTTATGCATTTGACACTAAAATATTCTCTTGCGCTTTTCTGTTTGATTAATTCAGTTACGAGTACAAGGTTTTAAAAATGGAAGACAACAAACAGAAAATTCGATACATTTTCGTTTTTCTCTTGTGACGGCGAAAAAGATAGCCATGTGTCTTAAATTGTGAAAGGTGTTTATCGTCCTATTATAAGACTGTAACAACCAGTTACGTACAATTTTTGTTTCGTCGATTCCGTTTGGATAATTTTGATGTTAGAGATGCACCTCGCATGTGGATATAGCATCGTCGAAAATGTCTGTAAAATATCAAAAATGGTCGAAGTTGACCGCAAGTTGGCAGTAGTTACGCGCAAGACCTAAAAATCTACATGAAAACTGTCTTAAACCATTTTACAAAGCGAATCCAAAACAAGTTACATATTCATGTGAAAATAATGGATTTCTTTTTCCCCAACCTAATATATTATTACAATTTAGGCTTGACTTACACAGAAACATGTAGTAATCTATTTTTTCGTAAATAATTCTCTTTGGTAAGGCTTGTGTGTTTTCATATGAATGATATTGATTTAGAAATTTTAATTTGAAGTCTGTTAATTCTAAATTTTCATCTCCTGTGACTCAATAATAACACATTGATAATATACTTTATTCTTATAAACACGTTTATGCTCTTGAAAAGTTAAATTGTTAAATGCAAAATTATTCAAGCAGATAAAGAACAATCTCAAACAGATAAGTATTGTACATTATCTGCTTGAGTTAAATAATTATTCTCAGAGAGGAAAATAATAATTCAAATATTTCATAAAGAATTTTAGTTAGAAATTTTAACATTGAATTTCATTTAGGAATTTAAAATTCACTTTGATATTTTACTTTTAATCTAGATGAATTATTATTTTTAGCACTGCATTTGAAATTCTGTCCATGAACATTCAAATGAAATGTTCTTCTTTATTCAAAGCAATATGTTAAAGATAAAAATTAAATATTTAATATAAATTTCATTTACTTTGAAATTTGTGTATCCTGATGAATTACATAAGCAGTATGAACTATCCTTAAATATTCCTTTCCCTCACAACATTTTCTACCTTTATGATTATCTGTGAAAGGTCGAAACGTATTGTTCTCTTTCAATTTATTCGGTATATTTAATATATCTGGTATAAAACACAAAGGAGTTAGATAATGTTGAACATAATAATTTCTTTCCTATTTTCAAAATTCTTTTCCTATTTTCGATGATTCTGAATCAAAGGAAATTGTAGGAATTTTTGATGAATTAAAAATTTATGCTTTAGTACAGTGAACGTAATTCTGAAACTTGAATAGAAATTGGAAAGTTCGCTCTTTATTCATTTTCAACAAACATGAAATAAAAATAATTAATTCATTAATTTACAAAATAAATAACTTAAAGATTAAATTATTAAATTATTTGTGTGCTGTGCTTTGAAGTAACTAATTTGAACTTTATAATAATACATGTAATAATTTTAAAAAAGCGTTAATTATATCATTTGGAATAGTTTTCATATTAAATAAACTGTCTCATTATTAAAGTGAAATTTCTTTCTATTATTTTTTGACTATTTATTTTTATAATTTTTCAATTTTAGTTTCTTAAATACGAGCAAATAAACGTAATTTGGATAATAAATTTAATTCCCAACTCCACCAAACAAAAATATGTATTACAAAATTAAATGAGATTTTAATTCTTATATATAACATGCATACGTTTATTTACATTTTTAAAAAATAGGATATTCAATAATTATATCATAAGCAAATCAATTGTTTAAGATGTTAATGAATTATTTTACCAAATTAATAAACAGTATTTAATATTGGAAAGAAATTACAGTTATAAGGAACTTAAACTGAGGAAGGAATAATATATACGTTAATTTTCATATTTAAAACTAGAATTATATAAATCATGAAATTAATAAAGACTGTCTAGACATAAGGGATTTCAATGGTTCAAGAACAGAGCCCTTTGTTAAAGGAATGGCATATTATGGTATTCAATTTCAATTCTTTTTCGCCAAATGAATTTAAATTTTTGGGTGAGAATGTAAAGTTGAAGAAATGGAGCAAATGTGACAACTACTTTTGAGCTCCAGGTCATTCTTCAGCTTTGACATAATGTGTTGGAGCTCCATAACGGATCATATTCCTCTATATATTAGAAGCACATTGTTACATTGCAATACATTTCTGTGATATTGCAACTGCTTTTGCTGTCTTAGATTAATAATTGAAGAATTGAGTTTTCCAAAAGAATAATGTGTTATCACTTATAGTATTCTTCAAAAAACAGTGCTTATTGTTTTCTTTTCCAGTATTGTTTGTAATTTTCTTACCCATAATAGAAAGTGTGTTAATTTTTATATTTAAGTCTAGAATTACCGTAAATCCTGATATTAATACCGACTATCTTGACTAAAGGATTCTAATGATTCAAGGACAGAGCTCTTAGTTAAATAAATGACACATTATGGTGTTCATTTTAAATTTTAATCCATTTCCTCAAATGGTAATTTTTGGGAGAAAATGAAATGGAGCAATTTGACAACTGCTTTTCAGCTCCAGGTCATTCTTCAGCTTTGACATAATGTGTTTGAACTCCATAACGAATCACATTCCTCTTTGTAATAGAAGCACATTGTTACATGACGATACATTATTGTGATATTGCAGTTGTTTTTGATGTCTTTTACATTATAGTTGCAGAATTGTGAGTTTCCCAACAAAATAATGTGTTATCACACAGTATTCTTCAAGTGGTTGTGCTTCATATTATTTTCTTTGCTAGTATTGTTTATAGTTTTTTTACCCATATAGAATATTTAACATGTAACAGGTTGTCGTTTATTTTTTCTGCTCTCGTCTAATAGTCTTCAAGGAATAAATTATGTGAGGATAATTAAGAAAAATGTGGTTTTAATTTTTTAAGTACACTAATAGCATGATAATTAAATCTGCATTTTATAGAATGTTGTTTTATCAGCATAACAATTAATCTTTGTCCCTCAAGATAATCAACATATTTCCACACGCTGTATTTGTATTTCTTCTCGTCAATAAAATCTGTCTGTCCCTCCATTTTTTATTCTATTTTGTTACTGAGTAACATTTCTAACCCTTTTATTGCATTGTATTTTCTATTATCCCAATATCAAATTCCACTTTTTTATTCCGTTTAATTTTATATGTCAATCAGAATATAATGAAAGTTTTACTGATACTGGAAAGTTAATATTTGATGTAAATAATTTTACATTCTAATATAATAATTATTTTTTTGTTCAACATATCTATTTTAGTACTTTAAAATAAAAACAATGACATAGAATTAATTACTTATTGTATTCTGATATGACATATAAATAAAATGATATTTCTTGTTGACTTTAGATATGTAAGTAAAGCTATATTATGTCTGCTTGATTAGGTCTTAAAAATGTGTATAAAAATATCCATCTTTATTTATACAAAAATAAAAATAATTATTAAATTGCTTATAATAATTCCTATTAAAGAAAAATTTATAATTTCTCTCCTACCGAATGATTAATAAATATTAAAAAAAATAAGATGACGCTAATTTTAATGTTCAGCATTTGAATATTTATTTATGAAATAGACAAAACATAGCAAGAATATTTTCTAAAATGTATGAACTTAAAATAAAAAATACAAAAATAAAAATTTTCGAGGATAAAATACACGTATTTATAATAAAAAAAATATGAAAAAAAAAGAAAAAAAAATCTCAAAGAGTAGATATAGTTAGCAACAGACACCCTTATAAACAACATGCTGATAAGTTTAAACATATTCACAACCGAATTCCCATGATGCTGAAGCTTCACAAACTAAAGCTCAACTAAAACTAAAATAATTTTTTCTTTCTATCTTGAGACTTTAATGTTAGCTGATGGAATCTGATGTGAATGATTCGGATTTGTGTATAACATGACTCTAGAAAAAGTGTATAAAGATATTTCCAGAGAATTTTTACAATTCTTACTGAGTTTTTAACACCAGAAATGCTTGAGATTTCTTATTTACATAGACGTTAGAAAAATTTACTCATGAGCTCCATATTTTTAGAGAAATTTCTTCTTTTTGATTTAGTATTACTGGATGATTTGAATTTTCATGTTCATTTACATATTCAGAGACCAATCATTAATGAATTTGGCTATTTAAGCTGGGATCATTCACTGAAATATTAATAAGCATATCATGTTAAACTATTCATCTTAATACGGCATAAATATTTTTTTATACTTTTAAACACAGTTCCTTTAACTTTTTCTTCATATTTCCTTTATATTATTATGAAAATAAAATCTAAGTCATATGAATTTCTTAGGAATTCATAAATTAGAATCTATATATAAATTTAATTCTTTCATTAATTCACACGTTTTATCTATTTTCAAGTTTTGGTATTATTTATCAGTGAATAATAGGATAAAATGGAACCGTTTTCCTTGAATATAATCTTTTAAACATTTCTTGAAACAAGAATAAATATGAGATGTTAATAGAATATATTAAATTTTACAAATCTAGAAATAACTACTTTATTTTATTTGAAATCACATTGTCATTGTCTCATGCGTATCTATTAAGTGCTCTATTTCCATCTATTCTAAATGCTCGGCTATTCCTAAATGCTCAAAAGATTAATAAAACATGAATTCAATAATTTCAAACAAGCTGCCTAACCTGTTTCGTGATTAGCGTAACTGACTACGGATGGGGAGGACCTGGGTTCGAATCCCGGCTTGGGCATGGATGTACTTTATCTTTCTTTCTCTGTGTTTCTTGTCCTTTTCTCAGATGATGGATTAATGTGGCCTGCCCTATAAACAGGTTTGTCGTGGTGTGGCGTGGGTGATGCTACTCGTATCTCCGTGACTTGGTTCACAGGTGCCCACTGGGTAACGATAAAATGAGTAGCAGTTTCTGGCCTTGTTGCGGCAAATGGGTTAATGTACTTACTTACTCAAGGGTGCCCATTATTAGAAATAAAAAAATAAATAATTTCAAACAATTCCCAGTAAGGTATTAAATTTCTCACTTGAAGCTAATTTCAAATAGTTAAAAAATATTTTTACATATTTCACATAAATTATTATTAATAATATCTAAATTTACAAATTCATTAACATCCTCAATAGCATAAATGCTGTTGTTAATATTCATCAAACAATTTATAAACTAGGAAAACTCATTTATATCATACATTAAAATTAATATGTTAATATCATTGAAGAAGATATGTAATGAATGTATATTTTCACAATATGTTAATTAATTTAATAGCAAACTTTTAAGCATCATTGATAATTATTTACTAAAACGTGATTAATTCTCATTTTATTATAAAATTATGGTATTTTTTATCTATTTTTAATGACTGTTTAATACTTTAATTTTTTAATAGTTCTAGTTTTTTTAAAAACGACAACAATAACAAAAACGTCAGCAAAAATGACATAAAAAACTCCTAATCTTGTTATTTGTTATTAATTTTTTTATCATATGACATAAAATATTCTTTACATGCAAAACTATAAATTTCTTTTTCTAATTTTCTGACTCCCATTTTTTTAAGCATCAAACAAAGAACTTTTAAACATGCTTAAAATAAATCATAAGTTCACACAAAAGAAATTAACAATTTATTTTCGTTCTCTTTTAAAATTTACTAAATGTCAAATATTGCAGTTTACAATCCATGTAAGAATTCGGGAAAAGAAATTTAATTTTCAAAGAAGAAGTAAGATTACATAGAGAAGAAACTACTCTTAAATCTCCACGGAACTTTGAAAAAGTTTAGTTTGCGTTTGCTTTTAAGTAACTCCCTTGGCAACTGAGGTTCATGATAGTAGAGGAAAGAGAAAAAAATTTCAAAACTTTTCTGTTGCGGATTTAATTTGTTTGAAGAATCATTGAGTTCCATGGTCTGTTAATGCGAAATAAAAACTCAATAAAAGCTATTAATTCACAATTTAATAAAGATATTAGAGTTTCTTTACGTAAAATAATTATAATGAGTAATTTATCAATAGTGAAGATTCGACTTTGGTTGATTTTAAAAAAACTTAAACACTTTCAAAGCACAAAACATTTATCTTTACTTATGTTAAAAAAATAGTTTCTAGCTTTGTAATTATTAAAAAGTGTTTTTACTGTTTACAGTTCATAGATAATGCTATTAATAAGATAAGACATGCGCACAGTTCATTTATATCAATATGAACACATGATGAAAGCCAAAATAACCACATTTTATTCAGTGGACTGCTGCTAGATGTACAGGAAGAAATTCAGTTAGGTTCCTGAAGATGTTCATTGGGATGTTAAGCCATGCCAACTCCAGTGCCGTGGTGGCTCTAGCCAACTCCAACAGCGCTAGGTTATGAGGGTGAGGATCTACGTCACGAACAACCCGATTGAGATGGTCTCACAAATTCTCTATTGATTTTGATTGGGTATCTATTAGGTTAGGTGAGTTTTCTGGTCAGACGAGAACTATAAACTCTTCCCAGTGCTCTTTGAACCACGCACATGCTCTGCTAGATGTATGTCACCTTGCATTGTACTACTCTTTGAAGAATTATCTTGAGCAAAAACAATGCATATATAGGGTTGACATGGTTCGCAAGGACATATGCATACTTATTTTGATCCACCGTGACTTCCACAATCATAAGTGAACACAGAGAATTACAGAAAAACATTCTCCAGATCATAATGCTACCAGTCTGGATCGTTCCAGCTATGGTTTCAGGGAGTTTGCTTGTAGAGGTTTCACGAAGTATATGGCAATATCCGTCTGCCCGATGGAGCATAAAACGTGGTTCATCGCAAAACGTTACCCATCACCACTTAGAGGACACCCAGTTGCGGTACTCATGTGCAAATTCCAGCTTTCGTCACCGAAGAACAGCAGTCATCATAGGTGTATGAACCACGAGTCTGTTCAGTGGCCTAGATTCACCTAGTGGTTCATCTGGGTGGTCAGTCGCTCAATGGTATTAGGTATATTCGTTCGAACGCATCTCCGCAGGCTACGCTCACCTCTATTATCTATGGCTCATGGTGCAATATTTGCCACTTCGCTGGTTTTGGACAGCCTCATTTTACCATGCACGATATAATTTTACCACAGCGGCACGCGCACAGTACTCAATTTTAGTCATTTTAGAAATGTTTCCACCCTTGGTCCAAAATCCAAAGATCATGCCTTTATGAATGTCGAATAAATCGCTCCGCCATCACACACTTTTTAACATCTTTTAGGAACGAGTAACTTCAATGTGCTGCCACCTGCCTTCTGTTTGTTTTGGTTATTTAAGGTCGAAAGTAAATGGTGATAACATTAACGTGACTGGACTACTTTATATATATATATGAAAACTTATGGTGACATAAATTACAAAATTAACTCAATTATATTTGATCAAAGGCTATAAATTTTTTAAAAGTTGCTGTT
>JAPDSC010083890.1:0-10574 GCA_026290005.1 Latrodectus geometricus | reverse complement strand
CCCAGAGGCCCATGACCAATGAAGGAGCTTGTAGGGGATGGCGAAAGTTTGTTTGTTTGTTTGGTTGGGTTTACTGGCACAAGGTCCAAAAGAGGACATGCTGCGCCAAGACAAAATTTTATTTTTTATTTATTTATTTGATTTTTTTTTGTTTTTGTTATTTTCTTAATATTACTTATTTAAAAAACCCAAACAACATTAAAATGTATTAAAAAACAAAAATCCATGTATATAATATAATTAAAATTACAAAGTGTATAAAATATTTTAAAATGTAAAAAAATAAAATATAATGTAAGAAACCTATTGCTTTTAAAAAGGCAAATAGGTTTCTGTGGGGTGGATCCCCCAGTAAATCAGACATAGTTAAAATGTCACTTTTAAAAAACTGTAAACGATGATGGTTAAAATAATGACATGAAATTAAAATATGAGAAACAGTATATGGTTCATCACACGCTTCACACCATGGGTTTAATTCACTTAAAAACAAATGTCTATGTGTGAAACGTGTGTGTCCGATACGAAGGCGAGTCAATCGAACATCGGCACTTGGTAACGGTAAAACTGATGATGGAATGAGGTATGAAAAAATGGCACGTAATTTATTGGAGACCTGCATACTCCATGATTCCTGCCAGAGAGATTTAACAAATAATTTAACAACCCTTCTCACATCGAAAAGAGGGACAGAAGAATGAAGTGAGGACGATGCCGTTTTAGCGGCTGCATCCGCCTTTTCATTTCCCTCTAGACCTACATGTCCTGGGATCCAACAGAAAATGATGTCATAACCCTTGCCAGCAAGGGAATCCAATGCTCCAAAAATCTTGGACACAACAGGATGACAATAATTTGAATTTCTCAACGCTTCTAATACACTCAAACTGTCAGTATATAGGCAAAGTTTACGACAAGTTCCTGTATTCACAAGCTGAAGGGCTTGATAAATAGCCGTAGCTTCAGCTGTAAAGATGGAGCAGGACGTATGGAGGCTGTAACCATAACTAGTATTAGCATAGAATATGCCACAGCCAACATGTCCTGCAGTTTTAGATCCATCTGTGAATACAGGCGTGCATGATGCATACTGACAGCGATGTGAATAGAAAAGCTGTTGAAAAATTATAGAGGTTGTGTCCGATTTTCGAAACTGAGCAAATGGATTAATAATGTTAATCTGTGGATCAAACCAGGGTGGATGTAATTGTAAGTCCGTTTTAATAAAACGGACATCATATAGGTCTGTCAAATTGAGTTGATGTTTAGTTCGAGTGAGAAAGGGTTGGATGCTGTAAGGTCTAGCATCATATAGTCTCTCTAATGCAGGAGAAATGGCCAAGGAACGTATAGGATGTTGTCGGTCAGACATGACCTTTGCGTAATAATTGAGAGACAGCTGCATCCGTCTCAGGTCTAAAGGCAATTGATGACAGATGGCATAAAGACTCTGGACGGGTGATGTGCGGAATGCGCCTGAACAGATTCTCAAAGCAGAGTGATGCACAGTGTCCAATCTGCGTAAAACAGAAGACCTAGCAGATCCATACACAACACATCCGTAGTCAATGCGAGATAAAATAAGTGCTTGATAGACCCGAAGTAGTGACAAGCGATCAGCACCCCAAGATGTATTTGAAAGCACCTTGAGGATATTAAGCGATCGCTCGCACTTCTTCCGCAAATGTAAAACATGCGGAAGAAAGGTCAACTTTCGGTCAAATATCACACCACGAAATTTAATCTCGTTGACTACAGGTATTTGTGTGTTGTTCAGTATGATAACTGGATCATTGTGAATGCTGGTCTTCCTGCAGAAATGGACACAGCAGCTCTTGCTAGGAGATAGTGTAAAGCCATTCTCTGCACACCATGCAGCTATTTTATTTACAGATGTTTGTAATTGTCTCTCAATTAATCGCATATTTGAACCTTGGCAAGAAATCTGCAGGTCATCCACATACATCGTGCCATAAACTGAAGGTGAAAGAAGATGAAGAATGTGACTAATGTAAAGGTTAAAAATTGTGACACTTAAAATAGAGCCTTGGGGTACACCCTCGGCTTGAATAAAAGTATTGGATGTAAATGTTCCAATACGAATTTTAAAAGTACGGGAGCATAGAAAGTTTTGTAGGAATATCGGGAGATTACCTCTAAAGCCAAAATCATATAATGAACGGAGAATACCATATCGCCACGTACGGTCGTATGCCTTCTCGATGTCGAAGAAGATGGAAACCAGATGGTTTCTCCGCACAAAAGCGTTGCGGATTTGGGTTTCCAAGTGTGTAATGTTATCAAGAGTGGATCTTCCTTTACGGAATCCACTCTGATTGACATGTATACATTTATTTTCTTCTAAGACATGTACGAGACGGGCGTTGACCATACGTTCGAGAGTCTTACAAAGGCAACTCGTCAGAGCTATTGGTCGATAATTTGATGGTTCTGAAGGATCCTTACCAGGTTTAAGGACCGGAATTACTGTTGCTTCATTCCAAATTGATGGAAATGCATTTTCAGTCCAGATCCTATTGAACAAATGCAATAAGTTCAATAGGGAGTCTGGACTTAAATGTTGAAGCATAAGATAGCTAATTCCATCAGGTCCTGGACTGGTATTATTGGCCTGCTGTAATGCCCTTTTCAATTCCAACATCCGAAATTCGCAGTTGTAAGGCAAAGCTTGTCTATGGTTGAAACGAATTGGCATTTGCTCAGCTCGACTTTTAGTCCTTAAAAACGAAGGACTATAGTTGTCGGAGCTTGAGACGTTAGCAAATGTTTCACCAAAGACGTTAGCAATGTCTGCAGGAGAAGAGTATATAGCAGCTCCGGTTTTTAAAATAGGAATTGCAAATTCTCTATAAATACCATTGGCTGCTTTTACTTTTCTCCATAACTGTTTACTGGATGTCGAAGATGTGATTGAGGAGACATAGCGAGACCAGGATTCCTTCTGACTTCGACGACGAGCTCTGCGAGCTAAAGCTTTTGCTCTCTTAAAGGCAATAAGATTCTCCGTCGTGGGGTATCTCCGAAATAACCCCCATAACTTCCTCTGATTTTTATATGTTTGTTCACATTCCTTGTTCCACCAAGGTTTGCAGCGCCTTTTTTGTTTAGAAGAACTCTTAGGTATTGCAGTATCAGCTGCACATATAATTGTTTCAGTGACTTTATGTACGGCATTATCAATATCCTCGATCGTAACCATTCTATCATTTACAACTGCCAATTGTGTAAATAACGTCCAATCTGCCCGACTGTACACGTACGTAGGTAGACGTTGTCCTACACTAGTACCTCCAGTCTGGGAGATGACGAGTGGGAAATGATCGCTATTATGCAGATCATTCCCTACACTTAAATTCAACAATGGCAGAAGTGAAGGTGAACAAATGGCGAGATCGAGAGAATGAAATGTTCTTGTGGGTAGGTGGAAATATGTCTTCTCGTCGGTATTGATCAGACAGAGGCAATTATTAGAAATAAATTGCTCTATCTGACGACCGCGAGAATTAGTATCATCACTTCCCCACAGAGAATTATGTCCGTTAAAGTCACCTACTAACAAAAATGGTGTAGGCAGCTGATCCACTAATGCATCGAGTTCTTCTTGGCGGATGACATCATGTGGTGGCAAATACAAACTACAGACTGTAATTAAGCATGTTGTATGAATTCTTACAGCTACAGCCTGTAGAGTTGTATTGATTGGATGGACAGTGCTGGGGAAATTATTGGATGTTAATATGCAAACACCACCAGACACTGCACCATCGTCACCACAGTCTTTTCTAAAGCAATTAAATCCACGCATGTTGATATTATAAGTGGACTTCAGGAAAGTTTCCTGAAGTGCCAAACATGCGGGATTATATTTTGTTATTAGAGACTTGATGTCATCATGATGTGAACGCAAACCATGGCAGTTCCAAGAAACAAAGGAAGTTATTTTTTAAATTGTAGAGCTCCTTTTCCGGAGCTGGAAGGCGGGTCATCTATCGGCTCCTCGAACGATACATCATCGTCCGAGGGATGCAAGGACACCGCGTCAGTCTCCAAGCAGGAGAAAGCGTTTTGGGTGGAAATTAAACGTCTTTTGGGTTCTTTTGAAATTTTTAATTTAAGAGCTTTCTCCGCTTTTGATTTGGCAAAAGGAGCCTTTTTTGAGAATGTCGGAGATTTTTTGAATTTTGGCTTTTCAGATATTTGGGGTAACCTTATTGGGGAAACAGAAAACGATTCAGTTTGTGTGCTGCTCGATTTGGTGACTTTTCTGGCAGCAGCGGCATAACTGACTCCAGATAGAGGAGTACGGGAAGTGACTTGTTTTCTCGCCTCTGGATACGAACATTTCTGCTGAACCTTAACTGTGGTGATCTCCTTTTCAAGCAAATACTGAGGACAGTTTCGAGAATAGGAGGGATGGTCACCTTTACAGTTGACACAAACCTCCTTTGCATTGCAGTCCGAGCTATCGTGGCCAACTGCTGCGCAGCGAGCGCAAGTCAGTTTGCCTCTGCAAGCGTTTCTCGAATGTCCAAAGCGCTGACATTGGAAACAACGCAAGGGATTCGGGATGTATGGCCTGACGGGTAAATTCATATACGCAGCTTTTACGTACTGCGGAAGGTCTGGGGTCGCAAAAGTCAGAATCAGGTGTTTCGTTTCAATAACGTTACCATCCCGTCTGACTGTGATGCGTCTTACACCACAGACCTTCTGATCTTGTAAGTTTTCTAGAATTTCTTCCGTCGGCGTGTAAATCAAATCCCTTGCGGAGACAACACCACAAGAAAAGTTAAGGTTGCCGTGAGGCGAGACAGTCACTTCATAGTTAGCTAAGGTTTTCATGCTTGCCAGAATTACTGCTTGTGAGTCTGTTGCAGCCTCTACAAGCAAGTCACCAGAGCGCATCTTTTGTACCTTCTTCACTTCCCCAACTATACCCGATATTCCCTTTGAAATAAGGAAGGGGGACACTGTAGTGAAGTTTCCTTCCTTCCTCTTAATAACAAAAAATTTTGGCTTTACTTTATCCAATTGTTGCTCCCGCGGGAGAAAAGAAAAATTTTTGTTCTCCATAGATAGTAAGTTAAAAATTCGGGACCTGACCGCACCACCCACCACCGAGTCCAACAAGGGGATGCAGACCAGGGATGGCGAAAGCGAAAGGTCGAACGCTGGGCGAACCTTACCAATCAAGGTACTGGTATCCTGCACTTCCGGCAGTCTAAAGACAGCAACAGCTGGCTTAAAAGACCGGCCGGCTGGAAGATAAGCGCTTGGTTGCGGGGATTGCAGATTAGAAGTAACACATACCCAACTCGTGCTGCCCTGCGAGCAGGCAGAGATGGACTAGTGGAATGTCGGCTTTGCCGTTTCCCAACTGAGTACTTACACCATCTGCTCGCAGCTTGCCCAGCCCTCCAAAGAGCCCGTATCAGAAGGCACAACAGGATCGTTGAGCTGCTGAAACAGAAAGCGGTCGATCATGGCTGGATGGCCCGTATCGAATACCCAGTTACGTTGGATGACGGCACACTGCTGCGCCCCGACTTGATCCTGCATAGCGTGAGGGTAATCGTTATAGACGTAACGATAAGATACGAGACGAACGACCCTGATGTTTTTAATCGGGCCTACGAGGAAAAGACCAAAAAGTATCAAGCAGTAGCTGAGAAGTTGGTCGCTGAGGGGCTTGGCGAGTCAGCCACATGCCATGGGTTGGTCTTGGGATGCCGTGGAGCCTTCCCGGAAGTTAGCCGTAAGTGCCTCCAGGACATAGGAATTGATCACGCTACTTTCCGGGAGTTCCTCGCCAAGCGAGTTCTCCTGATGGGCGTAGACATCCTTAAGAACCTGAGTGACTGGGCTAATGGGGATTGGATCCATTTTGACGGTTAACCTCTTGGGTGCCCGGTGGTCATCTCCGTCATGTCCGTCCTGCAATGAAGCAAGATGGCAAAGAGCCTCTTCGGAGGGGTGCTTTTCAAAGCCGATGGTACTGGGGTAGCCCAAACCCAAATTGGTGCGAGTAGTCCAAGCTCACATAGTTAGGGACTCCTATTAGGGTACTTTACCCTTAATCCAGCCCGTCAGGGCCCCATGTTAGGAGTGGCTGGTCACACCTGAAGATTGGGTTTTTCGGCGAGTTTTTCCCTCTTCCAAGTGCCGGAATCGGAGGTGTGATTATTTACTCGCCACCCCATTAAGTGACACGATTTGGTGAACTTTGCACTTATTAGATAAGAAGAGCCTGAACTGGTGGCCTGCGGTTCTCGATGATGAGATCCGGTAAGGCGGCCCAGTCGTACATCCCAAATCGGGTTATGTCGTTGGTAGGCCAACTCGGACGCTATCATGGCGCTCCAGGTAGCGACCCAATGACGATGATACTCGTGGGTACACCAAGCATATGGAGGCTAAGTCCACGTTCGACTCATCGAACGAGACAGCGACCCATAGCTTCCGGTTTACCCGCCAACTCGTATACCTTGAATCTCGGGAAACCTTGATTGTGGAAGTAGCTGGAGCGGTAGATAGTCTATCTCTGTCCTCTCAAGTGGACATATGGGCACCTAGTGCAACGCCAGTTCCACCCGACCGATGAAGCGGACCACATCCGAGTTATCGGTGACCAGTACAGTAAGTAGTGGGTATGGTATGGTATGTGACATAGCTGGAACCATACGGCTAATCTTATTGTCCCTCTGCTGGTCTTCTATACTATCCACCTGTCGCTCTAAGTGTTGGCCACGGCCTTCACCCTACCCCTTACCGGGAACCGCTGCTGGTTCTTGTAAGGTGCACGGGCCAGCGGTAGCCCACCAAAGGGACTAACATTTCCTTTCCTATCTTTCCTGACATGTGGCGTCTGAATGGCCCCCTTCGGGGGTGCCCCTGCTGTGGGAGCGCACCCGTGTTGCGGGTGTACGGGGCAGTGGTGAATGCCTGGTGTGGTCTTTTTGTGGATACCCGGGATCCCACTTGCGTGTTTGATCGTCGCCCGCGGGCTATGGCGATCGTCGCGCTATTAATCCCCGGAAAAGCCTAGGGGCTGCAAATGTGCACTGTGTTTTCACGCAACCAGTGTCGCTCCTCGGCCACAGCCAAATGCCTCGTCATCCAATTAGTGACGCGCATGAATGGATTAACGAGATTCCCTACTGTTTGGTGGCAATCGGCATTGGCTTTCTGTTTAAGGCAAGTAGAACCGTGACCGCCAGCTTTGTTGTCAGTCGTGTTTTCTGATGCTCATTTTGACCGCTTCTAAAATCTAGTAAACTTAATTTTCCTCTAATAAAACCTATAATTTTCGCATAGTTAAACAAATTTCCAGTCTTTTAAGCTATAAATCTTTAAAATCCTCCGAGAAATAAAGTTTTTAGAGACATTTTTAACTCAGCAATCAATCACGCGATTGATTGCTGCCTGTTAGGCTTAACAGGATAATTTTTTCAACGTTTTGGACTTTTAAAACTTCTATGGACACTAAAATTGGACTCTAACCATCACTAAAAGGACTAATCATCTCGCCAAAGCAGCTATAATCATCTCCAGGTCCAGGTTGGTGTTTCTGAAAGATTTCAATTTTTCATGTTATCAACCTATTACCAACACTAAGTTAACTTTAAAATTTGTTTAAAAATAATTAAAATCTTAAACTCTTTTAATACCACTCTATTTCGATTAAAAAATGTTTAAACTTTCTTAATTCATAACTTTCTAATCATTTAAATTCATTTAAAATACTTTAAAAACTCTACTCTTTGCAAAAAACCGAAATTTTCTAACCATATCATTTTTTCAAAAATTTTTTAAATTTTTTTAATAAGTGTTCTGGCTCTAAAACCACTTTCTTTATAATGAAATATGTCTAAACTTTCCTCCGCCACAGTTTTTTAGTGGTCATTGCCCCCAGCTCCTGCTTAATAAACCTTCAACTTACAAAATATATTAAAAATTTCAAATATTAAATATTTTTTCTAAATTTTTCAACAAGCCCTCCCCCTCCAAAACCTCTTTTTATCTATAATACATCAAATTATCTTCTCTCCGCCACCAATTTCAAGTCATTAGCCCAAACCATTCACATTTTATGCTGATCAACAACTTTTAATTTAGTAATGGCGTCATTATTTTTCCCACGTTTTTCAATGTAAACATCAACTTTACATATTTATTTCTATATCTTTAATTGAACCCCTAATTCTACTAAATTTTTTATTGCTAATTTGAACCCTTTCCCATAGCTCCGAAAAAGAACTTTTCCAAAAACTCAATTAGTTTTTTAGTTATAATTTTTTAAAAAATTATTACATTTTAAATATTTTGATGAAATAAATTTTCGGGCGTTTCCCTTTTTTACCAAAACATAATTTTCTAACGTGCAGTCACTTACCCAACTTAAGCCAACCCAAATTTTCTTCTTTCATCAATACTTACTATATCATACCTTTGCCAACCCAATAAAAATTCATTTTTCTATATGTTTTCAACATAAATGTAGTTTTTAGCCTTAATTATACATTTAAAGGTCTAATTTTAATTGTGTTTTGATTAAACTTTACTACTTTTTAACGTAGTTTCCATTTATAATGTTTTCAAATCCCTCCCCTTATTACGAACCCCGCTATTTCGAAATTTTTCGCTTTTAAGCACTGTTTTGTACAAATTTATAGTTTTTTTAGCTTTAATTTCACTTTTAATGGTCTAATTTTAATTGTGTTTTGATTAAGGGAAGTAAGACCTGATTAACCTTCAAAAAATCAATTTTTCAATTTTAGTTATTTTAAATAAAGTATACTTTTCTGAATCTAAAAATGTATAACACTCATTTATTTGATGTTTTTTAATGGTTTAAATAATCGAAAATAAAATGTACACAAACAGTGCCACGCCCCCTTGCAGAAAAGTTTCGGTTTCAAATATGACCATTGCAGTACCAATTCAACGGAAAAGTAGTGAATAAATGATCATTTGTATAACCTCCGTTATTTTTTTTTCTGAATCTGGCATTAACATTTAAAGATAACAAAAATTCCAAGCTGTGTGAATGATTTGTTCACATTGCTTGCTGCGTTGTTTGTGTTTACTTTATGATTTGCCTTGTGATTATTAGTTCGATTTATGCTGCTTCATTTTTTAATCTGCTGATTAATTATTATAATTAATTCTATAACTCTGTTTGAGTTTAAATTCTTATCAATTGTTTGTTTATCATGCCTCGAAGGAGAAGTTTCAACAGTAGGAAGAGACATCAGAATCAACATACTACGAAGTATGATCAAAGCAGTGTACCTGAAGCTGAGAGTGCTTCAAAACAAAAGCTTGAAAATTCTTTTGTAATGAATGATGACTTTGAAAATAATTCAACTCAAGATGTAAATATTATTATTAGTGTTAAAGTTCTAAACAGTCTGATTAACGACATGTTCGTGTGTAAACAGTGCAATTCATCGGAGTCTTTCATTGTAAATGAAGAGTTACATAGCCGCAGAGGTCTTGCCTCTTTTATAAACATTCACTGCAAAGTCTGTCAAAACTCTTCCACAACATGCACATCCCTCATATCTAGTTTAGGATATGACATAAACATTAGACTGGCATATGCAATGCGTTGCATAGGGAAAGGCAGAAATGCTGCACAAACTCTTTGTGCCATCTTGAACCTACCTCCTCCTCCACAAAAATTTGAGAGGCTCAATGACAGCTTAAAAAATGGATTGACAGTTGTCTGTAAAAAGTCTATGGACATTGCTGTAAGTAATGCTGTTGAAGCTAATGATAATGTCAGAGATATTGCTGTATCTGTGGATGGCTCGTGGCAAAAGAGAGGCCACACTTCACTCAACGGGGTTGTGACAGCTATTTGTGTGGATACCGGAAAGGTGATAGACTTTGAATGCTTGTCGAAGTATTGCTTCAAATGCAAGAAAAGTGAAAAGAGCTGCGAAGATTGCCAGAAGAACTACGAAGGTCCAAGCGGTGGCATGGAGACAGAGGGTGTCTTTCGCATTTTCAATCGTTCCATATCTTCGAGAAATGTGCGCTATACCAAATATTTAGGAGATGGCGACTCAAAGGGATTCTTGAAAATCAAACAAGCAAAAGTGTATGGTGACACAGATGTTGAAAAGTTAGAGTGTGTGGGCCATGTCCAGAAGAGAATGGGCTCACGATTGAAAGCCTTGAAGAATGAATTAAAAGGGATGAAACTCTCAGACGGCAAGACCCCTCAGGGGGTTTACTTTCTTTAAGTAAACACGGGTGTCACAATCCCGAGGTACCCCAGTGATCTTTCCTCTCCTTTTTTTTCTTCTCTTGTCTACCCTTCTGCTTTTTCTTCCTTTTCTCCCTCATTGTGGTTGCCTCTAATGAGGTTGAGGGCTCCCCTTGAGCAGCTTTCGCCGCTCTGTTGCTATTAGCTACTCTTGGGGACTAAATCACCCACGTGTTTGCCGTGCGTGGAGACCCGTGTCCCTGGAAAGGAGGGTCCTGGTAATTGAGGCCCCAAGAGACCAACACATTACTTTGGCCTCTGCTTCAGGTAAACGGGAGGT
>JAPDSC010083886.1:315251-374185 GCA_026290005.1 Latrodectus geometricus | reverse complement strand
TTGTCAATAGCGGATCGACCTTTTCGAAAGCCACTTTGATGAGGAGGGATGCAATTATTCTTCTCTAAGATGTAAGTGAGTCTAGCATTGATCATACGCTCAAAAGTTTTGCATAGGCAACTCGTAAGAGCTATTGGACGATAACTCATAGGGTCAGAGGAATCTTTGCCCGGTTTTAGAATAGGAATCACTATCGCTTCTCGCCACGAAGTGGGATATGCATGTTCCGTCCAGATTCTATTAAACAATACAAGTATGTTCAATAATGAATCTGGATGTAAATGACGAAGCATTTGATAAGAGATTCCATCAGGTCCGGGACTGGTATCGTTTGCCTGATGTAAGGCAGTCTTCAATTCTGACATTCCAAAAGCACAATTGTACGGTAGATTACTGCGGTCAGTGAAACGTAGAGGAGTCCGCGCAGCTATTCTTTTAGACCTATGAAAAGCAGGACTATAGGAATCAGAGCTGGACACACTAGCAAACGTTTTTCCGATGACATTGGCAATATCTACCGTTGAGGAATGCACAGCAGCACCAGTTTTTAAAACAGGAATGGAACAATCCTGATAAATACCATTGGCTGCTTTTACTTTCCTCCACAATTGTTTGCTGGATGTTGATGATGTAATTGAAGACACGTAACGAATCCAAGATTCTCTTTGACTCTGGCGTCTTACTCTACGAGCTTGAGCTTTGGCTTTTTTAAAGGCAATAAGGTTCACCGTAGTAGGGTATCTTCGGAAAATATTCCATTGCTTCCTTTGTTTCTTGTAGGATAGTCGGCACTCTTCATTCCACCATGGTTTCATAAACTTATGAGGGATAGAAGAACTTTTAGGAATAGCAACATCCGCAGCTTTGATTATTGTGTCAGCGACATATTTAACGGCATCATCAATCACATCTCTCTTAACTCTTGTTTCCGTAATCACGGCCAATTGCGTGAAAAGAACCCAATCGGCTCGACTGTACACGTAATTCGGTGGCCTATGGGACACATTATTACTTCCAGTCTGAGTAACGATAAGAGGGAAATGATCGCTGTTGAAAAGGTCATTTCCAACAGTGAAATTCAGCAACGGCAGAAGTGACGGAGAACAAATAGCTAGGTCAAGAGAGTGAAATGTCCTTGTAGGTTCGTGGAAATAAGTCTTCTCGTCGGTATTTAGCAGACAGAGAGAGTTATCAGATATGAACTGCTCAATCTGACGACCGCGAGAATTCGTATCATCACTACCCCACAAAGGACTATGACCGTTAAAATCACCGAGCAATAAAAATGGAGCTGGGAGTTGATCAACTAATTCATTTAGTTCTTCAGCTTGAATGATGTCATTTGGTGGTAAATAAAGGCTACAGACAGTGATTAGACATGTAGTATAAATTTTGACAGAGACAGCCTGCAGTGTAGTGCGCAGCTGATGTGCTGTGCTAGGGTATCTGTTGGAAGTGAAAATACAAACACCACCGCTTGCAGTGGCGCTACCATCATAATCATTTCTGTAGCATTGAAATCCTCGTAGTTTAGAGCCTATAGTGGGCTTCAGGAATGTTTCCTGTAGAGCCACACATACAGGATTGTAGTGGGAGATGAGAGATTTGAGATCATCAACTCGAGGCCGGAAACTACGACAGTTCCATGAAACAAAGGAAGTCATTTATGGAATATTAACACTAACCATTATCGCTGTTACTGATGGTCATCTCAGATGAATCTTCTAAGCTGAAATCATCATCTGAGGGATGCAGTTTAACAGCGTCTGCATCCAAAGCATGAAGGGCTTTTTTTGAAGTTAGGGAAGGGATGCGATGTCCTTCCTTGGAGAGTTTTAATTTTCTGGCTTTTAGGGCTTTGGATTTGGCGGACATTTTGGTAAAAGTGGATAGAGGCTTGTTAGCTTTTGTAACCTGTGAGGGCAAACAAACTGGAGGACATGAACTTGTTTCAGTTTGGGTACTACAAGATCGAGTAACCTTTTTAGCCGCTGCAGCATAGCTAACACCGGTTACTGGAGTCCGCGAAGTGATTAACCGTCGAGCCTCTGGATAAGTTATATTGTTTTTAATTTTGAGAGTGGTAATTTCTTTTTCCAGTTGCCAAACAGGACAATTTCGAGAGTAAGAAGTGTGATTGCCTTTGCAGTTGACACACACTTCTTTAGCATTGCAGGTAAGACTATCATGGCCAACGTCGGAACAACGGGCGCAAGTGAGTGTACCCCTGCAAGCTATTTTAGAATGGCCAAAACGTTGGCACTGGAAACATCTAAGAGGACTTGGGATATATGGCCGAACAGAACACCTCATATAAGCGACTTTTATATGTTGCGGCAAGTCGGGTGTCGCAAACGTCAAAATTAGATGTTTTGTGTTGAGAACAATACCATCTCGCTTGATAGTAATTCTTTTCACGGCACAGACTTTCTGGCTTTGTAGGTTGTCCAATATTTCGTCTGTTGGCGTGTGAAACAAGTCCTCTGCAGAAATAACACCTCGTGAGAAATTTAAATTACCGTGAGGTTCGACAGTAACCGCTATATCAGCAATTGCTTTCATACTCTGCAGCAGCATAGACTGTTTTTCCGATGCTGTTTCCACAAGAAGGTTACCTGATCGTAACTTTTTTATGCTTTTAACTTCTCCAAGGTAAGATGTAATACCCTTTTCAATAAGAAAAGGGGAAACAGATTCAAATGAATTACCAATTCTTTTTATAATAAAATACTGCGCTTTACATATGATCATTTGTTGCTCCCGCGGGAGTGAGGAAAAAGTATTTTTATCCATATAGGAATAAACATAAATTCAGGGACCGACGGCACCACCCACCACGGAGTCCTACAAGGGGATGCAAGTCAACTGCACCAGTGCTAGCCAGTCCCTATACGCTCACAGCACATCCCTGAAGTGGTCTCCACCCTTAACGAGGCACCCAGTAGATGTACCGATGGCTTGATCCATAAAGCCGATTGATGTGCTGAGGACCACAACACACCTCCCGTTTACCTGAAGCAGAGGCCAAAGTAATGTATTGGTCTCTGGGGGCCTCAATTACCAGGACCCTCCTTTCCAGGGACACGGGTCTCCACGCACGGCAAACACGTGGGTGATTTAGTCCCCAAGAGTACCTAATAGCAACAGAGCGGCGACAGCTGCTCAAGGGGAGCCCTCAACCTCCTGAGAGGCAACCACATTGAGGGAGAAAAGGAAGAAAAAGCAGAAGGAGAGAGAAGAGAGGAAAAGAAAGAAGAGGAAAGATCACTGGGGTACCTCGGGATTGTGACACCCGTGTTTACTTAAAGAAAGTAAACCCCCTGAGGGGCATAAATCCTACGGAGAATTCCATAACGCCACGTACGGTCATAAGCCTTCTCTATGTCAAAGAAAATGGAAACGAGATGATTCCTCCGCACAAAGGCATTGCGGATCTGCGTTTCCAAGTATGTAATATTATCAAGAGTGGACCTTCCTTTACGGAATCCACTCTGATTAATGTGAATACAGTTATTGTTTTCCAAGACATATATGAGGCGAGAATTGACCATACGTTCGAGAGTCTTACATAAGCAACTCGTCAGAGCTATAGGTCGATAATTCAAAGGATTAGAAGGATCTTTTCCAGTCTTTAGGATCGGAATCACTATTGCTTCTCTCCAAAGAGATGGAAATACATTTTCAGTCCAGATCCTATTGAACAAAAGTAATAAGTTCAATAGGGAGTCTGAACCTAAATGTTGAAGCATATAATAGCTGATTCCATCAGGTCCCGGACTGGTATTATTGGCCTGCTGTAATGCTTTCTTCAATTCTGACATCCGAAATTCACAGTTGTAAGGAAAGGCTTGTCCTTGATTGAAACGAATTGAATTTCGCTCAGCACGACTTTTAGTCCTTAAAAACGAAGGACTGTAAGAGTCAGTGCTTGAGACATTAGCAAAAGTTTCACCAAGGACATTAGCGATTTCCTGAGGAGCAGAGTGTACAGCAGCTCCGGTTTTTAATATAGGGATAGAGAATTCCTTATAAATACCATTGGCTGCCTTCACTCTTTTCCACAACTGCTTACTGGATGTAGAAGATGTTATAGAAGAAAGATAGCGAGACCAAGATTCCTTCTGACTTTGACGACGAGCTCTACGAGCTAAAGCTTTTGCTCTCTTAAAGGCGATTAAATTCTCCGTTGTGTGGTACCTCCGAAATAACCCCCATAGTCTCCTTTGCCTTTTATATGTATTTTGACATTCAGCATTCCACCATGGTTTACAACGCCTGTGTGGTATAGAGGAACATTTTGGAATTGCAGAATCAGCTGCATTTATTATTATTTCAATGACTTTTTTAACGGCGTTATCAATATCATCGATCATAACCATTTTATCATCAACGACTGCCAATTGTGTAAATAAAGGCCAATCTGCCCGACTGTACACGTAAGTAGGTAGACGTTGTCCTACACTACTACCTCCAGTCTGGGAGATGACGAGTGGGAAATGATCGCTGTTATGCAGATCATTCCCTACTGTTAGATTTAACAATGGCAGAAGTGAGGGTGTACAAATGGCGAGATCGAGAGAATGAAATGTTCTTGTGGGTATGTGGAAATATGTTTTCTCGTCGGTATTCATCAGACAGAGACAATTATCAGAAATAAATTGCTCTATCTGACGACCGCGAGAATTAGTATCATCACTTCCCCACAGAGAATTATGGCCGTTAAAATCACCGAGTAGTATAAATGGTGTTGGCAGCTGATCGATCAATGCATCAAGTTCCTCTTGGCGGATGACATCATGTGGTGGCAAATATAAACTACAGACTGTAATCAAAGCTGTGGTATGAATTCGTATAGCTACAGCCTGTAGAGTAGTATTGATTGGATGGACAGTGCTGGGGAAGTCATTAGATGTCAAAATGCAAACACCTCCAGACACTGCACCATCGTCACCACAATCTTTTCTAAAACATTTATATCCACGCATGGAAACATTATTTGTAGACTTCAGGAAAGTCTCCTGAAGTGCTACACATGCGGGACTATAAATTGATGCTATACATTTGATGTCATCAATATGAGAGCGTAAACCATGGCAGTTCCAAGAAACAAAGGAGACTATTTTTCAAATTAAAAAGCTCCTCTCCTGGAGCTGGAGGGCATGTCTTCCGTCCATTCATCGAACGATACATCATCGTCCGAAGGATGTAAGGAGACAGCATCAGACTCCAGTGATATGGCTCTACGGGTGGATATTGAGGGCCTAGAGGGGCCCTCTTTTGCAGATTTTAATTTCAGAGCCTTCATGGCTTTTGATTTAGCCATAGGAGCTTTTTTCCTAACGATGGAAACGGAGGTCGATTTTGGCTTTTGTACAGATGTAGGGGGTAATTTAACAAAGGGAAGCGAAAAGTCTTCCGTTTGAGTACAAGCTGTTCTGGTGACCTTGGCAGCGATTTTTGCATAGCTTGCTCCTGCTTGTGATGTGCGGGATGTAACCAAACGTCTCGCCTCGGGATAGGAACAGTTATTCTTAACTTTTGTGGTTATAATTTCCTTTTCCAATTGCCAGTTAGGACAACTTCTAGCGTAGGAGGGGTGATCACCACTGCAGTTGACACATTTTTCTTTTGCAGTGCAAGAAGAACTTTCATGGCCAACTGCTGCGCAGCGAGCGCAAGTCAATTTACCCCTACATGCTACTTTAGAGTGACCAAATCGCTGGCATTGGAAACAGCGTAAAGGATTTGGAATATAAGGCCTAACGGAAAGATTCATATACGCAGCTTTAATATGCTGCGGTAAATCTGGTGTCGCAAATCTGGTTCTTCAAATGTTCTTTCAAAATGTTGCCCAGATTGTTTTGCTTGTGAACGGGATCTAGGAAAAAAAGTGCTGAATTTTTTATTTGGTATGAAGCGCAAAAAGGTGAATGTCAAAAAAAAACTACAACGGCTTTTCAGGTGGAATGGAGGTTGCTGCTGCAGTTACTATGTGGAAACGTTCTATAAGTGACTGCAAGATGAGATACATAACATTATTGTCAGATGGGGACTCGAAAACCTTGCATGAACTCAATGGATTGAAAGTGTATGGAAGTGATGTAAGTGTATAAATCATATTGCAAAACGACTGGGTACATCTCTTCGAAAGAAAGTGAAAGAATGGCAGGCAAAAAAGATAACACTGGGGGGAGAAAAAAAGGCAGTTAAAAAACAAAAATTATAGCAAGACTGCAAAATTATTATAGGAAAGCTATAAAAGATAATGCCCCAAATATAAATAAAATGAAAACATCAATTTTTGCATCATTATTGCATTGCATGTCGACAGACGCTAAGCCTCAACACAGTAAATGCCCTGAAGGTGTTGATTCATGGTGCTTTTTTAAACGTGCCATTGCTAATGGTAGGAAACCAAAGAGCCACAAGTTCATGAAGACAACACTTTCTAAAGAAGTGGGTGAAAAAATGCTTCCTATTTATCAGAGGCTAGCTTCAACGGAGATTCTTTGACGTTGTACAGCTAACAAAACACAAGATGCAAAAGAAAGCTTGCACAGTAACATTTGGAGAAAATGCCCCAAAGAAGTTTTCGTTTCCTTCAAAAGACTTGAGTTAGCTGTTACATCAGCAGTGCAGGAGACAAATTTTAGATACATATGTACATTGATGAACAGTTTTAATGTGTGTAAAATTAAT
The DNA here is from genome assembly GCA_026290005.1 of Latrodectus geometricus. NCBI lineage: Eukaryota > Metazoa > Arthropoda > Arachnida > Araneae > Theridiidae > Latrodectus > Latrodectus geometricus. The sequence goes on along the minus strand of JAPDSC010083886.1, from coordinate 367,486 downwards.
GACATCTCCCTATCCATTGCTAACAAGAAAGACAACAAAAGAAATGCACAAAAGAAACGAAAATCTACTGAAGCTTACAAAAAAGCAAAAAATGTAAAAAGTATAAAAAGTCACAAGCTATAAAACAACAAGAATCAGAAGGTGTTATGTATGAAGCTGGTGCATTTTTAATGACAAATATTACTGATAACATTTTTTTTTATCTAATTATATTTCTAAAATTCTATTTCTTAGTAATTCATATGTAACATTACTGATATATGTAACATTACTGATCAGAGCAGTTTAATAAAATCTGCATTTATACTGACAGTTTCAGTGTTTTAGAAGCTTTGAAACACTATAATAATTGTCATGCAGTTGTGTCCAAGATTTTCAGAGCATTGGATTGCCTTGCTGGCAAGGGTTATGACATCATTTTCTGTTGGATCCTAGGTCTAGAGGGAAATGGCAGATGCAGCAGCTAAAGCTACATCGTTCTTACTCCATTCAGCTGTCCCTCTTTTCGACGTGTTGTAAAAACATTTGTTAGCTCTCTCTGCCAGGAGTTATGGAGTATGCAGGTCTCTAATAAATTATGTGCTATTTTCCCATATCTTATCTCATCATCAGTTTTACCGATACGAAGAGCAGATGTTAGATTAACTCGCCTTCGTATCGGACACGTTTCACACACAGACATTTGTTACTAAATGAATTGAACCCATGGTGTGAAACATGTGATGTACAATATACTGTTCATCATATTTTAATCTCATGTCATGATTTTAAAGTTCACCGTTTTATATTTTTTCAAACTAACATTTTATATCAATATGATTTAATAGGGGAACCACCCCACAGAAACCTTTTTGCCTTTTTAAAGGCGATTGGTTTTATTTATTTTATTTAAATCTTATAATTTGCATTTCATTTTTTAATTAAAACTTTAATAAATATTTTTGTTTTTTTAAATTTTTAATGTTAAGTATTTGTTTAGCATTTCTAAATTTTAATTTTGGCGCCAGTTGTCCTTTTTGGACCTGGCGCCATAAAACCCAACCCAACCCAACCAAATAAAATAAAATCCTTAATTTTTTTAAAGTAATGTGAAAAATGGGTTATTGAAAACACGAAATACAAAATCAATACATTTTTATTCTATATCCGGCAATTACAAGTAGATTTTCTATTTTTAACGCAATATCAAGATACGATTTATAACCCCAGAGAAAAACTCTTTTTTTTCAGATTTCTAATGGTGACGTAACAATAGTTTCACATTTGAACACAGTTTGTATTATGAAGATGATAAACTTCACACTGAATACATGATAAATTTCAGAACAAACTAAAATTATATTTGTGTTTTCTTTCAATGACTAGTCTCAAACAATCCCTTTAATTAATCAATTTTTACATATTGATTAAAAGGGAATTTTATAACCAAACCATAAACTTCAAAAATTGTCAAGATGCAATTCTGACCCTCAAAAAAGTAATTCTTTTGGTAATGTGTAGGTGTCTGGAAACTTCTATTACCAGGAACTTCCTTTCCAAGGAAATAGGTCGTCACACACAGCAAACACATGGGTTTAGTGTCTAGAAAAATTTAATCAAAAGAGCAACGATAGTTACTCAAGTAAAACTTGCATGACTTTAAAAAGCAACCATAACGAAGGAGAAAAGGATACAAATAAGATCACTGGGGTACCTCGGGATTGTGACACCCGTGTTTACTTAAAGAAAGTAAACCCCCTGAGTGGGTAATCGTCTCGGAACTATTCCCGGTGGACGAAACAGTAAACGAGGACTACACACATACCAACATGAGGGGCCTGGCAAACTCCTACAGTAGTTCAAAAAATGACAGACTATTCACGAGAGTGGAGATAAAGTCTGTCATCAAAGGCATGGCCAAAAAGAAGGCACCGGAGCTGGATTCCATCCCTTTGGAGGTTGTGCAGACTACCTTTGGGAGAAATCCTGGGATATCTGAGCAGCTCTTCAACAAGTGCCTACTCTTAAAGCATTTCCCAAGTGTTTGGAAACATGCCAAATTAATACTGTTTTAAAAACCAGGAAAGGATGCTACTCACGAGCGCTCCTACAGACCGATTTGTCTGCTTTCAAGCATGGGTAAAGTACTGGACAAACACCTCACCCAAAGGATATTCCACAATCTGGTGAAGACTCAGGCACTTCACCCTGCCCAACATGGCTTTAGGCCGGGCAGTTCAGGCACACATGTGCCTCAACGACACGATCAGGAACTTCCAAGAGGAGGGAAAGTATGTGAGCCTTATATCCTTGGACGTACAGGGTGCTTTTGACAGCGTGTGGAGACCGGGGGTTCTCTATCTCCTAAGTGAAGCACGATGCCATGATAACATCTTCCAGTTGGTGAAATCCTATTTTGAAAGGCGTAAATTGTTATTCGATTGCTCTGGAAGAACCATAGAATTTGATTCGAATAGAGGAGTACCACAAGGGTCGTGTAGAGGCCCACTATTTTGGAACTTAGTGGCAGACAGTGCCTAGACTGGACATGCCGAATGACGCTAGGCTAATTGCCTTTGCGGATGACATGCTCCTAATAGCTGCCGGTGAATCAAGAGCAAAGCTGGAGAGGAATGCGGAAGAAGCAATGAACCTATTCTTCAAATGGGAGAAGACATATAAGTTGATGTTCAACCCGAGCAAAATGTCTGCTCTTACCATCAGCAGACGGAGGAAACTTAAGAGACCTCCAACTTTCAAATGGGATGGCTCCTCGATTAAAGCTGTACAGGAGCTTAAGTTCTTGGGATTTCTATATGATAGTGCTTTGACCTTTACAGGACACTGAAAGCGTATCAGGCAAACCGTGGTCAACATGACCATGACGCTCCAACGGACGGCGAGAGTTCTGTTCGGGCGAGAGCCAGAACTACTCAAACGCCTACATAGGAGTGGCACTGAACGCATGGCACTATTTGGAATAGGTGCATGGGGTCACAGGTTGGATTGTACCACCTTCTTCAGAGGGCCATCTTCAGAGCGTGCAAAGACCAGCACTAGTAGCTATCACACGTTGCTACCGTACTGTCTCAACGGCAGCGGTTCAAGTTCTGGCGGGTGTCCTACCGCTAGACATTAAAGCAAAGATAGAATACACAAAGCTCATGGTATTAGTAAACCGTAGGCGTGCTATTTTCTACGAGAAGCACCTAAGCCCGGAGAACATCGACCTTAGGGTTGATATCTGGATTTTCCATCCAGTGGAGAGGGTAAGTGTGCCCTTCGACTTTGAAGGACCAACGGGTGAGGGCCTGGAAACATTCACTGATGGGTCTGGTTTATAACGAAAGGTCGGCTTAGCTTTTGTAGTATACTATTTTGGGTCGGAGATTGATTCTGGTGGTGCCAGACTTGGCAACGAAAACTCTGTTTTTCAGGCTGAGATGTCAGCTTTGGGTATGACACTCGAATGGCTCAAAGTATACCAAGGGAGGGGCGAATGTAACATCTATAGCGACTCGCTATCGTCCCTCTACTCCCTATCAGACCCGAATAACTATAACAGCTTAGTTATGAAAAAGGCCTATAACTGGAGGTTTTGAACGACCGGGAGGTGCACTTGCACTATGTCAGAGCCCATCAAAGTACGGATTGAAATGAAAGAGCTGATGAACTGGCAAAGGAAGCTACGAGTTTACTAGAGCCAACGCTTGACCTACCGAAACCTAGGTCGCACCTATTAAAGGTGCTACGTGAAGAAGCTCTGAAGGCAAGGCAAACCAGATGGGAAACATGCGAGGTTGGCCGGCAGACCTTTCGATTCTGTGGCACTGTGACTGAAAGGATGGTTGTGGGCAACCCAACCGTCGCCTAAGTTGCGACTGGACATGGACGTGTACCGGAGTATCTTCACAAGAGAAGGTACCCGATAAGTGAGTTATGTCGCTCATGTGACGCAGTTGGAGATTGCCTCCATTATGTCCTGCACTGCAATCGGACATCCGATGAACGGGGCAAACTGGTGTACGATAGTGAAAGCTTGAGTACCATCCTGGACCGGCGCAATTGGTCGATTCTCCAGAGAATCATGTCCATAGCGTCGGACGACATTCCAATGATGGAATACCAGAAAGCACCGGAGGGCGGGACAGCTGACGTTTGGGAGATTGAGAACTAACTTAGAGGATTTAACGGTTCGGATAAGGCACTGACAATCAGCAATGGTTCTGAAAGACATTTCTTTCAATAAAGTGCAATAAATCCAAGGAAATGTACCGCTCGAAAAGGCGGGATTACTCGCAAAATTAAGAGGGGCCTGCTATGACTCTGTCGAGTATTTACCGAGGCGGTGGCTCGTGAGGTAGCAGGCATGCGGTTCTGTCGAGGGCAGGGCACTTTAGGAATAGAAGCCTCGGCTTCTGGCACTATGCCTCGCCAACTCGATCCCCTAATGTTCCGCCAGGTAGAGGCCGTACCGGTTGCTCGCGGCTCCCACTCACGAGTTCCGACGAGCGTCCCAGTACGAGCAACCAAAATCGTTAGCGTTCGTATCGGCCTCGAAGGACCTATCATGGCACTCCTGTCAGTGACTCAAAGACAATGATTGTCGTAGTGCAAACGACATAAAAGGAGCCGCAGAGGAAACAGAAGTTTTACTATAAATGAAATCTGTAACAATTCCTCTCGGCAGTAGTTTTTAAAATATAAAAGAAAGGAAACATAAAAATTGTAATATAAAGAGACAAGTGTAATAAAGAAATAAAACTATATATTTCAAAGTTGCACCCGAAAACTGCACTTAAAGTTTATTGCAGTTTTCCATCCCAGGGTCCTTTTCCCTTTGGGATGTATGGGTGGTCCATATAAAATAAAAATATTCTCCTTTTTGTTTGTGTGTGGCCAATCAAGGGTTTTGGAGGGGAGATATCTGACCATTCCCTGGAAGACTGAAAATTGCGCATTCTTTTATGATAAGAAAATAACGAATAGAAGAAAATGGAAGGAGAGATGAAGGCAATATAAAAGTTAAGGAGTTGATCCTCAGAAGAATATCCAGAATTCAGAGAGATATGGATTGAATGAAAAGGACAAATCCTCTTGGCTTCCGAGATAGAATTCAGAGTGATATTCCCAGATAGATATGAATTGAAAGCCTCCGACGAGATATTAGGAAGAGAAGCCTAACCTTACGATGAGATATGTGAGAAATAAAAAGTCTTAGATGAGACATTGGGAACTACAAAAGTCCGCCGATGATAGAAAGAAAGGTACGGAGCAGTGAAGCACAGGCCTGACCAAAAGAAGAGACTAACAAAAGGGAAGCAACGGTGCTGAACTACCAAGGGAAATTCACTACAAAGGGGGTGAGTCATTTTAATCTCTGCTTCAGGACCCTGGCCACACAATGTTTTATAAATACGCTTTTATATGTTGTTAAGACAATTAATCTAGAAATATAAATTGTAAATATTTAAATGTTAATAGTACAATAAAATTACATTATTATTATTTAAATTGTACCATTCTCATATGTTCTCATTAAATCTCCACTATTTCTAAGAACTTGGGTTAGCTCGGTGTTACTCATATATATACCGAGTTCAACCACAACAATGATTCTCGTGGGTAAAGTAAGGACTTGGCGGAAAAGACCGGGTCCACTCTCTGGACCCGGCGGTAACCCATAGCGATGAAGTTTACACCCTTGGTACGTCCTCCCATGCCAACGGGGAGGTGGTGAAGCTAAAGCGGTAGAAAGGCTATCTTCTGTTTCTGATTTGAACGCAGGGCAGAAGATGGAAGGTATTGCAGAAGCCGTAGCAGAAACAATGAGCGAGAACATCACTAAAAATATGGGTACTCAGCTAATATGTCTGTTGAAGAAATCCACCCGATCGATTGAGCTGATCCTGTCTGATACGTCGGTGACCAATACAGTATCTAGAGGGTATGGTATGTGATATTGTCTTTGCCATACTGCTTGGTTGTAAGGAAAACAAAGTCCCTTGTTAAAATAAATGCTGAGGCGCAAGACAGGTAAATAGAAACACACTGAACAACAGTGCCCGAATACGTGACATGTAAAGGGTTTTCCAATATCTGATGTCTCTGGCTCCAGAGAGATTAGCAAAGATATTACTTGACGAGGAGGTCGGGGAATCGACCACACCCGACTTATCACTACCCTTTACTCAATTTAAGGGTATCTTTTGAACCAGAAACCTTTCCAGCGGACAACTCGCTTTGCATCCGGAACATGCATGTTCACCGGTTAACCTCTTCACAGCTGATGAGGTGCTGCACATCTTAAAGAAGTGCAAAACCAAAAGCTCCGCGGGTCCTGATTCTTTATGCACAATAGCCCTCAAACGAGGGATTAAAAGGGGCATAGAGCATGATTTGGCAAAACAGTTTACGCAGTCGAATAAGCACCGAAAAGTGTTGGCGGAGCAATGTGCGAGCCGAACGATCTTTCTGCCGAAAGCCTCGTCTACCGGTAGGACGAAATGGAGATCCATTTCCATCGGGAATGTGAATGTAAATTTTGATTGGGGCATGTTTCTCACGAATATCCTAGGCAAGCGAATAGAGAATAAAATAAGCCTGCATGAAGCCCAGAGAGGTTTCCGCAAATGCCCTGTTATAGTGGAGAATTTAACCCTCCGTGCTTCGTCATGGTAATGCAGTAACGAGCCAGACAGGTATATATCGAAATTTTTAAAACTTTTTGTTTCAAATTATTGAAATATAGGATTTATTTGTTCATATTTTGTACTATGGATCTCATAAGTTCAAAATATCGAAAACCAAAAGGCTGTCCTTGTAATCGTCGTAAGACTTTACTAGCCAATCTGAAGGGATCGTCTGCTAAAAACATTGCATCTGAATCTTCTGATTTGAATTGTAGATCAGTGCCTATAGAAGAACAGGTTACAACGTCTGAAGTAAATGAGTACATCATTATAAATAGCAAATGTCTTGTCTACAGGAAAACATTCCAGGCTCTGAATGTCGGAATTATTCATTAGACATAATTCAAGAAAGAACACTAGGATTCTCTGCAAAAATTCAAGTAACATATAACTCTTGAAGGAAGAATTTTGGTTTACTTTTCACTAGCTTAAAATCCAATGAAAATAAAGCTTTTGAAATTAATAATATGTTTGTAAAAGCATTTTTATCCATTGGAAGAGGATATGCTGCTATGGAAACATTTTCAATGGTCATAGGCATAGCATCTATGGATAAAAAAACATTTGCTAAATGCTTGAATCACCTTTCAAAGCAAAATAGCTCAGTGAAAACTGAAATGTTAAAAATATCACGGAAAGCTGTGCGAGAAGGCCATGCATCTGCTAATAACAGCTTAAAAAGTGAAAGTTTAATTGACATTGGTGTATCATACGATGGTACCTGGCAGAAGCGAGGCCACACCTCCAATTTAGGTGTCGAATGTGTGATCGACATTTTGACAGGAATTGTGATTGACTTTGAAATTCTTTCAAAATGTTGCCCAGATTGTTTTGCTTGTGAACGGGATCTAGGAAAAAAAGTGCTGAATTTTTTATTTGGTATGAAGCGCAAAAAGGTGAATGTCAAAAAAAACTACAACGGCTTTTCAGGTGGAATGGAGGTTGCTGCTGCAGTTACTATGTGGAAACGTTCTATAAGTGACTGCAAGATGAGATACATAACATTATTGTCAGATGGGGACTCGAAAACCTTGCATGAACTCAATGGATTGAAAGTGTATGGAAGTGATGTAAGTGTATAAATCATATTGCAAAACGACTGGGTACATCTCTTCGAAAGAAAGTGAAAGAATGGCAGGCAAAAAAGATAACACTGGGGGGAGAAAAAAAGGCAGTTAAAAAACAAAAATTATAGCAAGACTGCAAAATTATTATAGGAAAGCTATAAAAGATAATGCCCCAAATATAAATAAAATGAAAACATCAATTTTTGCATCATTATTGCATTGCATGTCGACAGACGCTAAGCCTCAACACAGTAAATGCCCTGAAGGTGTTGATTCATGGTGCTTTTTTAAACGTGCCATTGCTAATGGTAGGAAACCAAAGAGCCACAAGTTCATGAAGACAACACTTTCTAAAGAAGTGGGTGAAAAAATGCTTCCTATTTATCAGAGGCTAGCTTCAACGGAGATTCTTTGACGTTGTACAGCTAACAAAACACAAAATGCAAAAGAAAGCTTGCACAGTAACATTTGGAGAAAATGCCCCAAAGAAGTTTTCGTTTCCTTCAAAAGACTTGAGTTAGCTGTTACATCAGCAGTGCAGGAGACAAATTTTAGATACATATGTACATTGATGAACAGTTTTAATGTGTGTAAAATTAATGACATCTCCCTATCCATTGCTAACAAGAAAGACAACAAAAGAAATGCACAAAAGAAACGAAAATCTACTGAAGCTTACAAAAAAGCAAAAAATGTAAAAAGTATAAAAAGTCACAAGCTATAAAACAACAAGAATCAGAAGGTGTTATGTATGAAGCTGGTGCATTTTTAATGACAAATATTACTGATAACATTTTTTTTATCTAATTATATTTCTAAAATTCTATTTCTTAGTAATTCATATGTAACATTACTGATATATGTAACATTACTGATATATGTAACATTACTGATCAGAGCAGTTTAATAAAATCTGCATTTATACTGACAGTTTCAGTGTTTTAGAAGCTTTGAAACACTATAATAATTGTCATGCAGTTGTGTCCAAGATTTTCAGAGCATTGGATTGCCTTGCTGGCAAGGGTTATGACATCATTTTCTGTTGGATCCTAGGTCTAGAGGGAAATGGCAGATGCAGCAGCTAAAGCTACATCGTTCTTACTCCATTCAGCTGTCCCTCTTTTCGACGTGTTGTAAAAACATTTGTTAGCTCTCTCTGCCAGGAGTTATGGAGTATGCAGGTCTCTAATAAATTATGTGCTATTTTCCCATATCTTATCTCATCATTAGTTTTACCGATACGAAGATCAGATGTTAGATTAACTCGCCTTCGTATCGGACACGTTTCACACACAGACATTTGTTACTAAATGCATTGAACCCATGGTGTGAAACATGTGATGTACAATATACTGTTCATCATATTTTAATCTCATGTCATGATTTTAAAGTTCACCGTTTTATATTTTTTCAAACTAACATTTTATATCAATATGATTTAATAGGGGAACCACCCCACAGAAACCTTTTTGCCTTTTTAAAGGCGATTGGTTTTATTTATTTTATTTAAATCTTATAATTTGCATTTCATTTTTTAATTAAAACTTTAATAAATATTTTTGTTTTTTTAAATTTTTAATGTTAAGTATTTGTTTAGCATTTCTAAATTTTAATTTTGGCGCCAGTTGTCCTTTTTGGACCTGGCGCCATAAAACCCAACCCAACCCAACCAACCAAATAAAATAAAATCCTTAATTTTTTTAAAGTAATGTGAAAAATGGGTTATTGAAAACACGAAATACAAAATCAATACATTTTTATTCTATATCCGGCAATTATAAGTAGATTTTCTATTTTTAACGCAATATCAAGATACGATTTATAACCCCAGAGAAAAACTCTTTTTTTTCAGATTTCTAATGGTGACGTAACAATAGTTTCACATTTGAACACAGTTTGTATTATGAAGATGATAAACTTCACACTGAATACATGATAAATTTCAGAACAAACTAAAATTATATTTGTGTTTTCTTTCAATGACTAGTCTCAAACAATCCCTTTAATTAATCAATTTTTATATATTGATTAAAAGGGAATTTTATAACCAAACCCTAAACTTCAAAAATTGTCAAGATGCAATTCTGACCCTCAAAAAAGTAATTCTTTTGGTAATGTGTAGGTGTCTGGAAACTTCTATTACCAGGAACTTCCTTTCCAAGGAAATAGGTCGTCACACACAGCAAACACATGGGTTTAGTGTCTAGAAAAATTTAATCAAAAGAGCAACGATAGTTACTCAAGTAAAACTTGCATGACTTTAAAAAAGCAACCATAACGAAGGAGAAAAGGATACAAATAAGATCACTGGGGTACCTCGGGATTGTGACACCCGTGTTTACTTAAAGAAAGTAAACCCCTGAGGGAAAAATAGAGAATGCTGCCAATTGGATCTGCAATTTTGAAAATGCCACAAAGAATAAGAGCAAAATAAATATTTCAGGAAGACTTTTGCAAAGTGGCTTTTGCTAAACATGCATTTAGAACAATTCTTACTGTTCCTTAAAACATAACCAACATACTTACTCACCACCTCAAAATACAAACCAAGGACTAAAAATGTGTTAACTTTGGCAATCTTATTCAACAAAATAGTCCTTTCCATGTATCTCTATACACAATCATAATTAATATGAATGAAGATTCCAGATTAAATAATAATGTACCAAAGCGAAACGAAAGTAACATGTTAGCGATGTCTGAACAGGAGTTCTGAACTTAGAAAACGGAAATATGATGGAAGAAGAAAAAGAAAGTAAAAAGAGAGAAACATATCACTAAAGTATTTTGGGATTGTAACATCCATATTTATTTAAAGAAAGAAAAAGTAAATGTCCAAAAGCATTATTAAAAGAAAGCATCACATCATTCTAAATAAGCAGGTTAATTTTGTAAAATGACATTTTCTGTTTTTGATTTAAATTCTTGTTTTGGTATACACTTTTGAAATAGAAAGAAATATGAAAATTTATGACACTTAATTCACCATTCTGGTGGACAAATTAAAAACAATGCATTTCAATCTTACATCAGCACCGAAAATATTTGAGAAGAAAATTAAACTTTCTTGCTGATACACCAAACCATTAAAAGTTTAAATTGATGATCCCATAATAATTAGTAGCACTGAAAGCAAAATTATAAAATACAATTAATTAATCTGGATCCTATTAAAAACCAGATATTGCTTAATCTGGATAGCCATTTCGATATACCCACTGTTAGATGTACATATGCATGTACATGCTGAATATTTTCACATACTGAACATGAAGGTGGAGAAACTGATGACACTGGGGGTGGAGAAGAGTTGCGGTTAAATGCAGATAAAGATAATCAAAGCTATCATAATTTAACAGAAGAGATTGTTGAGAGTGTGATTGTTGTAGAAAGCTACGAAGCGGATGAAGTAGATAATGATGAAAGAAAAAAAGGCAAAAATAAAATTAGTGATATTAAAGACGACTTAAATATTGTGATAAAATATTTTGAAGATGACAGCAATAAAGGCATGTCTCGAATGTTTATAACATCCAGATATCTCCATGATATAATTGTTCAAGAAAGGACCACTAAAGTAAAGATTTAAAAGATCAGAACTTTCTTGCACTTAGTGGTTCAAATATGGTTGGTGAAGAAGAGCCTGAACCACACACATCTTGTTCAAAGTAGCTTTTCATTTGATATTTATTGTAAGTAAAATTATATACATACTATACTTAATTTTTTTCTTATGCAGTTTTTATTTCCTTCCCTTGAACTCAAATTACAAATTTTTTTGATTACAGCAGTTTTTTTTTATGTATCTTGGCTCAATTTATAAGTTATTTGGTTTACTCTGTACTTTTTATTCATTTGAACAAACGGATTCTCTATTAGTAAAGATTCATAAGGTTTATGTTAAAAAAAAATAATAAGTTAACATTTTTTTCTCTCACAAATTTCACTATTAAGCTACCCCATTTAAATATATGGACCAAAATTTCTCAGAGTACGTAATTGAAACTAAGTGAGAAAACACTAACATAGTAAAGTTAAGAGTAAATCTCATGTAAAATTTTTATTAATAGTGACACTTTAAATATATTATTAATAAATACACTCCTATTTCAGTTTTATAAATCTATTGCATTTCAGACAATTCATTTCCAATTAAAATAAATTATTTTTACTTTAAAAAAGAAATTAAAGACTTCTATATGCTTCACAATAATTAAAACACAAATATTTAAAAACAATGCTGATTGGTAACTCTTGATGATTTAAAAAGATAAAATCCCATGTGACAATACAAATTATAAAAAATAGTTGTTTCATTTAAGATTTGTGTAAAATACATATAGAAATAAAATTTAAAAGAATAATAACTTTGAATACAAAACGAATAGCGTTATGGTAAATTTCTTATATTTTTAAATATTAACATCAATTATACTTATGATCTTTAAATAATTTATGTTTAAGATTATATTCTTTATGATAAAATATGATTAACTGAATTAAATGGAATATATAAGAATAATGAATAGATTATAAAGCTATATTTTCCAAAAACGGTAAATTTTTCATAATTTTGCAAATTAAAAACTAAATTTGTTTGCTAATTTTGTTAAATTTATTTGTTATATTCTAATTACAATTTACATTATAATTCATATAATCTTCATGCGTTTTATACTTTAAATAAAAATTTAAAATAATTTAAATATTTTTAAATCGCAATTTTATAAGTACTTGCATCTTATTAAGCTAAGTATTTACTAAATATGAAAAGGGATATTTTAATAAAAAATAATATCAGGGTCAGTAAATGAAGTTAAGCGAGAAAATATTAACACATTTAAGTTAAGGGTAAATCATGTAAGATTTTTTTTAATGGTGAATTCATCACAATTCCTAATTTTTCTTTAATAATCGTGCCCTTTATGCAGTTTCTTAAAAAAGTTTTTACAATGTTATTTAGTTCTATAGAAAATAAAATTCTTATTTACCTTAAATTCAGTATTAATGTATTATATATAGACTTAGATTTTTTTTTCTTGCCTCGGAAAAATAGTGGTTTCATAAACACTAGGAAAAGATATACTTAATTTTATATCAATATAAATGGCATTTTCAGCAAGAAAAATGTGAAATCTGAGGAAGGAAAATTGTCTTGCAAGAAATGCACCAACAGTTTTAAAAAAAAATTGTGGAGAAGTTAGAAACTTTAATGTAAAGTTACCTTTATCATCCCATTTCAATCCAAAATCTTGGCTAAAAATTGCTTTTAAAATTACAGAATTTAACACATAAATTTAGAAACAATTATTATTTTTCTAGATGAAAAATAAACCATCAAAATACAATACACAATATTTTATACAAATAAATTTTTTTAACAATATATTTTGCTGTGATTGCATCTATCATATTTAAAGATTATTTTGTTAGTAATGTAAAATATTCCATTTTTGACATATCTTTAAATATTTTTAACCATCTATTAGTGAATTTTAATCTATTGAAAATTACTTTGTTTAATCAAGAAAATTCCACGCATATTCTTGTAATTTTATGTTATATTTTTTGCATTTTTTATTTATTTATTTATTTTGACCATTATTTTGTAAAATAAATAATAAACATGAAGAGTTTAGAATGAATGCAAATTATTAATATAAAAATTTTGTTACTTTATGATTTGGTAAATTTTATACAAAACTGGATTTTAACTTACCGCATTTTCCTGTATATAATCCGCGGATTATGTGTTAAAAAAATTCCGAATTTCGTTGTGCGTATTATACGCCGCCACGGATTATCTGATAAAAAACATTCTCCATCAGAAAAGTTTACAAGAAAGTTTTGAAAGAAATACTCTTTATGTTTCATAAAATAAATAACAGGTGGTACCAAGATACACCTGAGTTATTTAAACTATATTCGGCTTTGTTCAATTACGTCAAAAACGAATTTGGTTCCTCTTAAAGTTATTACAGTTGTAAATTCGCTAACGTCATTGTGCAATTTGCCTTGACGTGAGCTGTTTCGTTTTTAGAATATTCAAATTCGTATATCGTCACATGGAAGCTAAAACTTTTTAGTTATACAGCAGATTTTTAATTAAAAGCTATAGCGAAAGCAAATAAAAAAAATGGCGTCTGATGTGTTAATGTAAAGTGAAAAACAAAGCACGCGCTGTATAAAAAAATTTGTATAAAATACGCAATTTGTAAATAATCCATTTCTTTCATTTAAATATTAACGAAGCAAATATATATTAATTTAAATATTTGTTTGTGTCTAACATCGTTTTAAAAGATATTAGAAGCTAAACATTGATAAGTTTTAAAAGAATCTTCTCGAAATTATCGCTCTTGATTGATCTCGTGCTTTCATCTCAAGTTTATCGCACTTTGCGATGAAGTGCATCTAGACTGATATTTTTCATAACAAATGCTTCTTTTTCTATACAATTTATTAAATTTTTAATCCTACTGTGCATTTTTTTCATTTTATGTGACACCCAGCAATACATGTTTTAGACTATTCGCCGGGAAAAATTGCCGCGGATCATACGCCGCTGCGGATTATATACAGGAAAATACGGTATATGGCAATTTTAATTAATCATTGCACTCTTCTTTAAATATTAATCTTTTGCACATGGAATAATTGATTTTCAAATAAAATAAATTATTTTTAAAAAAAAATTAAAAACTCTTTATTTATATGCTTTAAAGTAATAAAAAACACAAATATTTATAAAAAAATGCTGATTGGCAACTCTTGATGATTAAAAAAAAAATAAATAAAACCCCATATGTCAATACAAGTTACAAAAAATAGTTGTTTAATTTCAGAGTTGTGTAAAATACATATCAAAATTAAATTTAAAAGAACAACAGCTTTGAATCCAAATCAAATAGTGTTATGGCAAACTTTGTAAATTTCTAATCATTTTTTTTAAATATAAACATCAATCACACTTACTATCTTTGAATAATTTATATTAAAGTCTTTATTTTTTATGATAATTTTTTTATGATATATATTTATGATAAAATATGATTAACTGAATTAAATAGGAGTTTGTCAAATGCATAAGCTAAATGTTTCCTAATTTTGCAAATGAAAAGCTAAATTTGTTTGCTAGTTTTGTTAAATTAGTTACATTCTTATTACAATTTACATTATAATTTATATAATCTTCATGTTTTATACTTTAAATAAAAATTTAAAATAATTAAAAATTTATTAGTATTTACTTGCATCATATTAACCTAAGTATTTATTAAATGTGAGAAGGAATGTTTTAATAAAAAATGATTTAACACATGTTTATGTCATCCCACCTAGTATCAAATTAATGTTATTTTGAATAAGTATTAAAATTTTATACTTGTTTTCAAATAATAAAAATTATTAGAAATTCAAAGAATTTGTATTACTAATAAATCTATTTTAATCCTTTATAATTGGTTGTGCTTTATGGCAAAAGGTCCAAGGACAAGCTATACCAAATCTTATATTAAGAAACCTTTTTCAAGACTTGAGCTTTTGGATAAATGCATTAATATCAATTTATTAAAATAAGTATTTAAATCCACACAAGTATATAATTATTTTTATGATAGCAGGAAAAATTCACAAACTAGATAAAAAATGTTTGTGAGTTAAAATTCAAATATGCTGCATTTGAAAGATGCTCAACATAATAAGATTTTGGAAATTTACACTTTGATAAAATTTTCCCTGCAATATACAGTGCAATAAAATAATACAAAAGAAAAATTAAAATAAGAATTATGATTAATGAAAAACACATTATCATTTTCTTTATCAACATTTCTTTCGAATGCAAATATTTTTAGGAAAAAATCAAAATAATTTGATGTTCTTTATATAAAAACTTTTCCTATTTGCAGATATAAGTCAATCGAATTGTTACTAACTTTTATAATATTATATAAATATGTGATAAAAAAAAAGAATTAACATTAGAGAAATTATAACATTTAAAAATTGCTTTTGTAAATCAGCATATAATAAGAAAACTAAAAATAAGAAACACGGATCCCTTTCATCTTATAATTTAGGGGAATTGAAAATTTTAAACCATACATATAGCTATTTTAACATTTATTATTTTTTTAAAAAGTAATTTCTAAATTTCTACACATTCTAATGATGTAATTTCTCAATATTTCATTGTTTTTGTAAAAAATTAGTTTTCATCATGAACAAAAATTCTGAAAACTGAAACAACCATCCATATTTTTAAGCATAAGTATTAGTATATCAGTTTGTATATACAATTCATTTTAATCAACAAACATAAAAATTCATAAAAAGGTTTACATTTTCTTTAGAACTCGAACTGTAGTGCCGATTATTAAAATTTTACTCACAAATTAATCAAGAATTATAATAAGGAACACTTTGGTTAACTTTGAACCTATCAAATGTTGTATAATCTAAATCAGTTCTATTAAGATTAAATAACAGTCTTTCTTCAATTTTGCTTAAAGCTTCTTGTGTTACAACAAGAGTATCATATTTCAACATACTGTAAACATTAAGACCTAGAAACAAAAATATATTTTCATTAATTCAGAATTTGTTATTTAAAATATATATATTAGTAAGCAAAAATCCAACTTAAAAAAATTATATATAATAAGAACATATTTTTTAAAAAAATATCAAATTCTAGAATTCAAGCAACATTAATTTTAAAAAAATATTATGCACAAATATACTTATATTTTCTATTAAGATATATTATTTTTTGCAAATTGAGTAACAACCAAGTGTTTTCTAAATTCTAATGCCTGAGAATGATTCCCCAATTCATAGTCAAAAGAATCCAAAAGTTTATTATGTAATGAGTTACTGATAGATAATTAATAATGTGAAAAAGGAAAATGCTGAAAATCTAATGAAAGTAATCTTTAAGCTCTAAATTAAATTAGATGAAAAGTGAAACATAAAAAGGTTGTGTGGCAGTCTCACGTAATTTTTTAGTATGGCAGAGTAATTTTTAAGCATATTCCTAGTGTGATGCTCAACACAGGTGCAAGATATTCTGGAGCAGAATTAAAACTATCTCTGCAAGAGCAATCCAGCTCCCAGTCTTGCAGTTGCCAAAATACGCCAAGAATTGACACTATAGTTACAGGATGTGGTCTTATCTGCTACTGCTGCTTCTCAGACATATCTTCTCTCCTACCAAGGCTTTCCTGGCTGTGCCACCAATACTGAATGACTGTTATACCTCTACAACTTGCCAACACCTTGGAGCAATTGTTTGGAGTATAATAAGGTTTTCATTTTATTCAAATAATTAATTTCTCCTCGCAGTGGTGGAATCTTGTTATATCTACAATTTTAATTTTCTAATAGTTTATCATAAATTTATCTAATATTATCATTTTTAAACTAAAATTAATCAAATTAATCAAAATTAACACTAAAATTAATCAAAATATTATATAGCTAATTTGCCTCAAGTTTGTTAAAAAATTTAGAGTAGATAAACTTGTAGCCGCACTGGCATAACTACATTTACATTTCTAAATCATTTTTAGTAAGTCCTTAAGCAACCACTACAGTTGCAAACTAGACATAATTAAATATAACAGAGCTTAAATCAATCACATTCCAAAATCAATCACATTTCAAAATCAACCAAGTGTAGATTTAGAAATATAATTTAATAACTGCTAGTTCTAACAGGATATAAAAAATTACATAAAAGTAAATTCACCTTTTATCCATAATAACTTAGAAAAAAAGCTGTGCGTATGGTTTTATAAGTAAAATTTATTAAACTAAATTAACAGAATGAAAAAATGTGATTCATAATAAGAAAAAATATAATTGTCTATGGCAGAAAACTTAAGTTTAATACAGAAACAATTCAAACAAATATTTATTCCCAGATACTGCTTACTGTCTATCATGGTCTGCATTTGAATCTAAAAGATAAATTGCTAGTTTGGCATGATTGGCATTCAAGATATGAAATATATTTCACTATTGTTTGAATCTATACATATTTACATGTTTTATCACAATTTCAATACAAATAATTTAATATTTTCCTATAAGCTTTTACAGAAAGAGTTTTTCTAACAAAAAACATAATGATGCATCTAATTTCTAACATATAAGGTGGGATATCAAATACTATTAAGATTAAAAGGCAATAAAAATCATCTTGAGAATCATCATTATATCTATGGAGCTAAAGCAAATTTTTCCATCAGATAAGCACAGGTACACATAATTAATAATATTAAAAAAAAATTGTGACATTATTACCAATTAAAGATAAACAACAGCTGATGCTAAAATGTGAGTTAAAACATGAAACATTATTCAACAACACAAAAAAAGTTAATCTCGCCGATTTCTAACCCTAAATTAACCCTTTGATTTCAGAGAGAACTCATAGGTAGGTAACAATGGCAGACTTATGAGATCAGTTTGTTGACTTTGACATTCAAGATTTACTAAATCTTGAATTTTTCGAAAGAAGGTCAAAATATATTTTTGAAAATCAACAAAATGATTTGGAACAAGATGATGAGTGAGAGCGTGTTGATTTTTGAAGTTGTTACAGGTTAAAAAAAGTACTGTTAAAAGTTTAATCCACTGCCTATTGACAAAATTGGAACTACCCACTATGTGAGACCAGACTTTAACACCTGTAGAAAAAATCTTAATTGACTTAAAATTTTTAACTACAGGTAATCAGCTACTTAGTATTCATGAATTATTCCAATGTAGCCAACCACCTGTGAGTCATGGGGTGACTAATGTTGCCAGGCGCCTGGCTACGCTACATGCCCAGTATATTTATTTACCTCGGAATGAAGATCAATGAAGAGAAATAAATACAAATTCAACTAAAGTAACCTCACAGTGAAAATATGCACTTGGAAAAGTTAATGTTATGAAGATCAAAGTAAGTGTTTGGTATTCAGTGTAGATTTAAAAGTTTATTTTATCTGATGAGAAAAAATGTAAATTTTCTGTAAGACATAAATTATATGAAGTTGTATCTTTTCGCTTAGAAGAATTATAATAATTTTATATTTAATCTGCCTTATTTATATATATATATATATATATATATATATATATATATATATATATATACACTAAATCTTAACAAATGTTGTATAATTATGAAAATAATATCTAGAAAATTAGAATAATTCTTTCTATGCTTAAAACTTTCTTTTTGAAACATTAAAATTAATTATCTAATCTTTAATATGCCCATTATTCTTGTATTTTCAAAATTCCCATGTTAATGGCTTTATATCTTGTAATTTGAGAAATTTTCGAATAATGTGTTTAGAAGCTTGAACAGAATATATTATTTAAGACATTTAAACTGGATCTGCACAATTATCATGGAATTAAAATCGAGAAACATCTGCTACATAGTTTTTCCCAAAGTTATAAAATTGGAAAACTTAAAATTGGTTATGTAATTCTAAATATACTCATTGTTCTTTCCTTCCTTCCTCTTTTTTTTATATTTTTATTTTGAGTGGCCAAATCATTTTCTCCAAATCATGAAGGAAAAGTTTGCAATGAAATATAAATTTTTATCATAAGAAATCTTTTATCTAGAATAAATTTATTACATGCTTCAAAAATTCATAAAAATTGAATATAGCAAATAGCATGGTAAGCTATTAAGAAATGTTACAAAAGAATTTTGCGTATGATCAATTAATGCTATTACATGTTGATATTCATTACATTTCAAGCATATTTTTTTTATTTACTTTCAAATTTATGAATTATTTTATAGTGTCAAAAAAAATATCATTTTTTAAATACCTCGTTTAACACTAAACATACCGGGGATAAAAAAATAACTAATGGGAAAATGGGTCAAATGACCCCTTTCGGTAGTTTTAGTGTTAAAATATGCAAATTTATCAATTATTGAAGTGTTACTATTGTGATGAATATGAAATTTGAATACTGAGAATGTTGTTTTTCCACCAAATATATATTCAGATATCGCCACTAAACTGTTGTATAGTTATGCAATTCTTATTTCTTCTAACAGTCTACATTAAACAGGTATATAACAATGCTTTACCCAGTTCAACATGATCACCCAGAAAGAAACATTTTGACCACAAGATACAGAATTTACCAAATCTAATTGTAGCTCATCACATTAAAGTTTCTAATACCTATATTTTATCACTCAACTATATCAAAATAATTAATAAACAAATTTAAAATATCTCTCAGATATGTTACAGATGAATTTAGTTTTCATTTTGGAAGCACAAATGATTGATTACTACTTTGATATTTGGTATTAGCTCTTATGGGTTACAAATAAATCTGAATCTTCCTGCTTTTTAGTCACTGTTATTCTATCTTGACAATTTTGTTACATATAGTAATGACTGTCTATAAATACGAAAAAAATATAGGATGTTTAGAGTTCTAATATTTCAATTAAATTTTTTTTTAATCCATTGTTTTAAGAAATAATTTGTAGAACATTTATAAATACTTTTGACCTAGACACAAATTAAATTTAAACATAAGTTTGCATATATATATATATATATATATATATATATATATATATATATATATATATATATATTATCTGTCAGAAAAATTTTCCATTATGGAATGCAATGTGATAGTCCTTTTGCACAGAATATAATTATAATAATATAGTTGTATCTCATTCATTCACAAGTCTTTCCTATGTTCTTCATAAAAAGCTGGAAAATAACTTCAACCTAATTATTTTTGTGCTAGCAATAAATAGATCACAACAGTAATTAAAATGTAAAATAATTTTGCAATTTTCCCTTATATACAAATATTTATATTCCTAATTATTAGTAATTTTATATTATAACAACTTGATGATAATTTACTTCAAAATAAGAGTTTATGTAAATAAAAACAGAGTTACTGAATATTTTTAAATTTACATGTTGACACTTACAAGAGTCTCAGGTTTCATCATGTTAAATACTTATTTCAGTAAAATTTTATATTCCTATCTACCATATTACTTCTTTTTTTTTTAATTTTCAAAACCAAATTATTCATGATAAATAAGAAAATAATCTCTTTATAAATATATACCTTGTTTCATTTTTTAGAAATTCTATAATTTCAAAGAGCAATCAGTCTTTCAGAATTAAATGAAAAATTATTGTATTTCCATTTTAAACACTTTAATTTAAATATGTGATGTTAATATACTTCAAGTTTTTAATTTTCTCTAAGAAAGGACAAAAATAAAATTCAAATATTGAATAGCAACAGAGTTCTGTGTGTGTGTGTGTGAGCAATCAGTTTTGTACTGTAAAATAAGACATAAAAATACCTTAATATAAAAATACCTTAAGATAAGAATGCTTTAAGATAAAAATACCATCATGATTTAAATATTCTAATAAAACAAACTATTTTCTCTAACAGTTTTACATATAATTCAAATCATTAAAAATTATAGAAAAAATCATATAATAATAATTTATCTTCCTCATTAAATAACATAAAAAGACTTGCTTTTAGTATGAAAAGCATAATATGATTATTAATGGTAATTTAGTTTTATCAATTACTGTAAAAATATGAATAACTTTTTAAAAAAATATATTAAAAGCTATGTTACCTTTCAAAAATATCTAATACATATACAAATATTTTAAAAGAACTTTATAATTCATAACTTTGAAAACTGACAATCTACACTTTCGCAGGTTAAAAAAAGAGGGAAGATAAATTCAAAATTTTAAATGTTTCCTTTATTCACAAAAACTTCTTATTGATTTACAAAAATAATAATAATGCTTTGAATCAGTATGCATTTTTATACATGAAAATAACAATTTCTAGTGGAATAATTTATGTTGTTATAATATGGAATATTGGAATGAAATAATTGGTATTATTCAACATTAAAATTACTAGTTCAAAAATTATTTCACTGATTAAAATTAAATTAGTTTTGACTCTCTTTTAATAATTTAAAAAATATATTTAAAGGAGTATTTACCATAATATGGCATTAAAGTCACCGGTTCCATTGCATCTGTAGCCAAAGAAATATTTCTTGGCATTATATCTGAGCTACAAGATAAAAACAATAAAATATACTTGTACTTTTGAATCAAGATATATTTAATTCAATTGTGATGCTGGAAAATTTTTTAGTTATACATGAAACGATAAATAAAAACATTTTCTCAAAACTGCTAAATAATAATACAATCACTAACACAAAAAAGTGCACATACACAATTACAAAAGATTTTAAATACAATATATAGAATATTAAAATAGTCACTATTTAAAATATACTCTTATGCAATTTTAATTTTCCATTAAAAATAATATTAATACATAAAATTTTGCAACTTTTTAAAAATAACTTTGAAAAATAAAAGAATCAGATACTTTTAACAGCATTTGCAATGCATTAAACTAATTATATTGTTATAAACAAAACCAATTAATAAAGAAATACTTATTATTAAATCACTGAATTAATTTTTTAGTTAATGATATTATGAACTACAGATTATCATCTTCTTTTGATTATTTGATATACTAAGTAAGAAGGAAATAGCTCTTTCCATGCCCAAGAGCAACTGTGTTTGGCAACATTTATTTAAGAAATAATATTTTACATAATCTCTACAATAAATCTGAAATTGTATATTTAAATTAATAATTTATTTATATTATTGGATTAAAAAGTGAATGTACATTTAATTTTTCATATCAGTCTCATTTTACATTTGATTATCTATATCCACCAATTTTATTTTTGAGAGAAGTTTACATTTGTTCTTGTTCTAGTAATATGAAATTGCTAATATCATGAGTACATTTAATAGCATAGTACTAAAACTTATTTTTAATGCTACACAATTAAATGCACTCATTTTTTTAATCAAAATTATTTTAGAAAAAAAAAACTTACTTTATCAGTAATTTAAATCAATCATTAACATAGAGTTAATGAGGTTTCAGATAAAGATAATTGAAATATTTGGGAATTTAATACATTATTTAAAGGACAAGATTCATTTGGCATAAGAATTGACAAAAATTAAGAATGCAATTTCTTCATCATTAGAGAAAAAAGTCTATACCATTGCAAGAAGAGCTAAGCAAAGTTGGAAGATGTGCAATGCATGAGAAAATGTTCAAGCTTTAAACATGTTTATTAGAATTGATTTTACAATTCTTCAAAATATATCACAAAAAAACACACTTAAAATTATTCATGTTTAGGAATGTTTCCTGCAGACTTATATATAACAAGTACCTTGCACTCTGCAATTTTTTACTCAAAGGAGAGTTGGCAATGCCTGTACTTAATTAAAGTCTGAACAATATATATTTCCTGTTTTATTTTATGAGAAATCTTACTAAGTTTATGACAGTTTAGATAACTAAATAAAAAATATGAAAAAAACTTTCATTTTACAAATTATTTAAATAAAATTCTATTTATATTTTTAAGTAACATTATGATGAACATCAAGTGCACTTTAAAATGCCGCACACATATGCTGAAATAATTTAAGACCAGCGTGCAAAATAACTTTTTATTTGTTTTTTTTTTTTTTTTTTTTTTTTTTTTTAAAAATTCCTATAAGAACTTTTTAATTAAATATGAAAATCTTAGTGAAATTTTGAATGATATATGAAAATCAACTGTCCACTGAATAAAAAGCTACTTCATTATAACTCTTTTAATAATTAAACTTTTTAATACAGTCAATTCTCCTATAGGTTTTCATATAATGCGGAGTTGAAATTGCAACAGTCGTCCTATTAGGCAGTACTCTTACAGCGCGGTTTATGTTCAACAACGTCCCATCAGTTCTTTCTGTGCGCCCCATAAATGGTTTTAACTGAATATGTTTATAAAAACATTCAAGCTTATCTCTTAGCAGTTTACAACATCAGTTTCAGTCCTCTCAGAGCTCTTTCACAATTTATCTTATTGGTGACCAATTCTTTCAAAAATTTCGTCTGCACTGTCCATTCGTTTAGCTTTTTGCTGCTTAATTTATGGTTTCTAATTAGACAACATTTCACAATACTTTAAGTAATATTCATTTGTTCTAATATATTAATAATAAAATAATTATTAACCCTATATTTTCATCATGTTAAACACAAAAGAAATAAGGAAAGGATTAAAAGGAAAGTCTATTTTGCTTAAAGATAAAATTCAAATTTTAAATTGTTAAGAAGACAGGGAGAAAATATCATCTGTTACAAAATCAACAAATTTCAATGAATCTATAATTTGAACCTTAAAGGAAAATGCAGATAATATAAGGAAAATAAGATGGCTGTCCGTTAAGTGTGAAACGTGTTCACACTTAACGGACTCACAAAATTCTAATATGGTTAAAATGGAGCGGGCGTTAATGATCTGGTTGGAAGACTGTATAGCCAAAATGATTCTTATCAGTGGAAATCATATCAAGCAGAAACCACTTAAAATCTATGAACGTTCAAGCAACATTGGGCAGTCTTATGCAGGGCTAGAAAATCACTTGCTTGTCGCAAGTAAAGGATGGTTTGCACTTACGGTTCATGGTACGCACTCAACGTGTTATAGGAGGGTTGACTATAATCCTAAAAACTCACTAGCTTGTCGCTTAATAAATAGTCAAGACAAATTAACAATATCAACAAAGATTGAAAGATACATGAAAATAACTAAAACTACTCTTGACTAAAACTTTCATGAAAAGCAACAATATTTTTCCACACCAATAATTTCACACTATTAATATGAAATTTAATTTTAAAAATAAAATAATTATATCAAATTGTTAAAAAAAATTTGCAATATTTTTGTAAGTGAGCAATAAATGTATATAAATAGGATAAATACACACAAACTTACTGATTAATGAATAGAACAGATACACCCCATTTTCTTTTCTCTATTACATCTTCAATGAACTGAAAAAACAATAATAAATAAATAAATAGTAAAAAAAAGGGCTTTTTTTGTATACAGAACACATAAAAAGTCTTAAGATAATATTTTAGTAAAAACTAAAGTCCTAAGATAACTGTCAGGATTTGTATGCATAAATTCTTATTAAACAAATTCTAGAAGTTTTACAAGTCATACTAAATTTTCATATGCTGTACAAACATTTAATTATTTTTGGCCAAATAAATTGATAATTTTGTATACATAATACTTTTTAACAATATTTTTAAATGGATAAACATATGTTAAAACAAAAATCATAGCAATAAATATATGTTAAAACAAATAAGAATATATTTTTTTTAAATTAAGTATTTCAAAAGCATTAAATGAGTTTATAGCAATAATGAACACATTTTGAATAATATTAAATTCATTACATTAGTTAATTAAATATTGTATATAATAATGAATATTTTCAGAATTTTTAAACATGTTTACATGACTTTATTCTACAAATTTATTGTAAATTTAATAAAGCATAAAAATAGTTTCTAATTAAAATTGGGACACATAAACAAAACTGAGATTATAAAAATGAAAGTTAAATACAATTATTATTTAAAATTTCAGTTCAAATGATTTCATTTATTTTTCTATTAATTTTTATTTAATAAAAAGAATATATATTTCTTATTTTTCAGCAATTTCAAAATCCCTTAACTCTAACATAAGTACAGTATAGACATTTTTTAATTATTTAATAAATAGCTGTCTTTATATTGATTATAATTTTTGCTTTTCTGAAGTTCCACAATGACATGTTTCACTTTGTTATTAATGTTATTTTGTTTGCACATTTAGTTTTCTTTACTAAATTATCAGATTTTTAAATTATTATAGGATATTACAGTAATCTATTAATTTCGGTCATTGATATTAAAAAGGTTTCATAATTTAACTAAATTTTATCTTCATAACTACCAAAATTTAAATTTGAAATCTTACAATTTTTCCAATCCATCATACAAATACTTAAACACATTTATAATAAACTTTTATTTAGGAATGAAACAAATCGGTTATATTAAGTAATAAATAAATAACAGTTATAATAAACAAAAAAATTTTAATTAATTTTTATACCAAGCAGGGATGGATATTCTTATTTCAGCTAATAAATTAATTAGTGTAGCAATAAAAAATGCATGCTTTTAGAAAGTAATTTAATATAAATAAAGCTGTGTATAAAGATAAAATTTAAAAAAATAAAGATACCAAAAAATGTCTTGTATTTAAAGAAGCTAAAGCAAATTTTTTTACACATAATTTTTACAAGTCTAGATACATAGAAAAACTGGAGTATTTTCCTTATGAACTGATCTTTCCTTATGTAAATGATACCAGTAAATATTTTACTTACAATAGAAAAAATTTTTTAGAGCTAAAACCATTGAATTTTATTATAATAGAATGAACTATGAAAGGAAATTAATAATTTTCAATTCAGTCCATCTTTTCTGAATCTTAAAACTTTTATGTATCAAAATATTTACTAAATTTGCATTAAACTGACAACTGCAAAATAGTGCTTCAGATGCATAGTATGTGTATATGAACTTATATAATTACTAATCAAAAGTTAAGTAAAAATTTAATACACTATTTCTGAATTTTATAACCTATTTGCTTCATTCAAATTTGACAAATTGTTTAAGAATTGCTTTTTACATTATTAAAATTCATAAAATTAAAACATTAAATACAAGTTTGCAAAACATATAAAATTTCCTTTTTTGTAAAATGATCATTTGAAATGTAAAATTTACAATATCTTTAATTTCACCTTATTATACATAATTTTAGTTTTCAGTAAAAATTTTCAAATAATCATGTTATCAACTATAGCCCTTTTATAAATATTCAGCTTGATAAGTTATGTAAAAATTCTATTTCATAATTTTTAAATTAAGTAATATTCAAACATAAATAGAAATGCTTATAGAAATTCAAGAATAGAAATGCTTATTGTGTACTCGATTTTGAAGTCATAAACAAACTTTTTAAAATACATTAAATAGACTTTTTAAAAGATAAGTGATTCTTTACTAATCTTAATCAATAGTTTAATAATTATCATAGACTGGTCATTTTTTTAACAAAAAAAAATAAAATAAATGTACGTTATTCGTTTTCTCCTCTTCTACTTAAACATACAGCATATTTCTTACAGTAGGTAACCGATCACATTGAAGAAACTGAAAACTCTAAAATTTGTATGATTCAATTTAAATCATATGAACTGTAATTGCACAATTAAAATTCATACATGATTTTACACAAAATCAAAACTGGACTAATGCATCTATACATTTTCTATCCCTCAATGAAAGTTTTCTTTAAATTATAATTTTATCCTCATGCTGATAGGTCATGATGAGAGGACAACAGAAACTAAAATAATTTTTTTTTTTGGTCTATTTTATTAAAAATTTCAAAAAAATAAAAACTACACAAAATTGATAGTATTTTCTAACAAAAGAAATATGTAAGAACAAATTAAAACTTTCAAACAGTTCTTCACTATTTTCAAGGAGTTAAACTAAAATTTTGAGAAGTTCCCAGTGCCATGGAAAAAATACAAATTTCCAGGAGTTATTCAAACCCTGGACTGTTTGAACAGTTACAAAAATATTCAGTCTCAGACAAAAAGAAAAAAAAAACTGAACAAATAAAATTTAATGAATAGACTCTGTGAGTTAAAATACATTTCAAAACAGAAGATTAATAAAAATTAAGGTTTGTAACAAACTGGAAAATGTTTTAAATAAATTTAATACATAATAAAAGTTAAAAAGAAAACAAAAACGATACAATACGCTCCTAATTATATGGCAATGATCTACCTGCTATGTGGATTATATGCAATGTTTCAATTTCAAAATAAACTTCAATTCATAGTAAAAGAATTTTCCAATAGAAATATTTTTATGATTTTTTTAAACAGTAAAATTAATTTTTCAAATTCATGAAATAAATCCATGAATTTGAAAAATTAATTTTACTGTTATGCAAATAATAAGTTTAATTAGGTTACCTATTGTGTGGGCAAATTATTCAAATTAATTTTTGCGTTGATTTGTGTCCTTTTGTACATACTTTGATATTTATTGCAATAGCCTAATTCAGTTTCCTGAATAATAAGGTGTTTGAGGTTCATAATTCTAATAAGAAAATTAATTTATCTTTAATTTGTCCTTAATTATCTGAATATATCTTTTGCTACAAAAGAATGAAATATTTTTAAAGTAAAATATACAGTTAGTAGTAAGAAAAGTTTTTAAGACATTAATTTAAACTTTTAAAAAAAATATAAGGATATTTTAAGGGCAAATTTTTTATAATCGCACAAATTATCGTTTCAACAAAATTAATATTTTGCATCATAAAAATTTAACATTTTATAAAAACAATAAAATATGAAAAAAATATTTTACTACATTGATAAAATATTAAATTTTTAATTACTTTTATAAAACTATAAAGGATTAAAAATCTTCTATGAAACTGAAAATTTAATTACAGGTGAATTATTTAGAAGTATGCAAATATTAAAGTAAAGGACATTAAAAAATATTTTTAAAAAAAATGTGTGATGAAACAGACTTTGTAGAGATTACATTCAATATTATTTTTGTTTTTGATTTTTTCTAGTCAGTGCAACATTTTTTAAAGTAATATTCACAAATGCCATCGGTATTGAGAGCACATATTATCCAGCCCAAATTTAATGCTATTCATATTATTGCATTATTGGCTGTCTTTACTTGTTTCATTTGTCTAAATCTTCGAAGCAGCACATATTATAGATAAAAAGTTTTCTTCTCTAAAACTATCAATTTTCCCAAATCAATTACAATATGCTGACATTTTTTCATGAAAAGTTGCTTCAACTTTGTACTCAATTTTTCTTTTCAATATGTCTTGTCTTTTGTTTTGATTTTTTTCATAAAAATTCATACTTTGTATGAAATTTTTCAACATATATTAATTTTTTTAACTATAAATTAATATTCCTTTAGAAAATACTGTGTAACAATTTCTGATTTTCTTAAAATGTTTTATCTTTTCACTTTTTTAATATAGATTTTGCATTGTAATATATTTCATCTTATCTGAATATTAATACTATAATTAAAAATATTTTCTAATACTTTCTCCGGGATTTAAAAATGTATCAAAAAATAATAGGGAAAACACAATTAAGATTATTGTACCAAACGTTTTCTTTTCTTCTTTTTCTTGATATGAGAGAAAAAAAGGATATAAAACTGGAGAAAAATGCAGAAATGCAAGAAAACTAGATTTTTCAATTAATTCAAAGATACTGATGAGGGAAAATTCTTTAATTTTTCAGAAACATTAACTATTAAATATTTCTTTAAAATATA
This sequence comes from Latrodectus geometricus, assembly GCA_026290005.1. NCBI lineage: Eukaryota > Metazoa > Arthropoda > Arachnida > Araneae > Theridiidae > Latrodectus > Latrodectus geometricus. Next base: position 338,328 of record JAPDSC010083886.1, on the reverse strand, counting down.
ATATTGTTCAATAATTCTCTTGTGAATGAGCCTTGCTGTTAACCAATGGTTTCTTAATTAAAATTTAATAAAGAAAATTAACCATTGCAATTAATTTTGTAATTTAATGCACAATTCTCCATTGTGATATGGTACAACAAACAAATATTGAAATCAATAACCATAACAACTTTTATTTTTTACTCAATTCATTATTTGATGAAAAACAAATTAATTTTAGCACATTCACAGGTAATTATATTATTTCTTTGGGTTTTACTCACTATTCTACACAGAACTTTTTATATTTTCATTGGATTCTGTGTTCTTTAAAAAATAAGAATCACACAGTATAAAACTTTTTTTCATACATAAGTGTCTCAGACCAAAGCTAATATATATATAAGGCAATTAAGAAAATGAATTAATATAATTATCTCATTAAGTTGACTTTTAAAAATGTTTTCCACATAAAATTCAGGAATTTAAATAGTTTTCTAAAATAAAAACATTTTAGAGTATCTTTTTAAATGAGAATTTTTAAAAATTACTGGACTACTTAGGCTCTTAAAAAAAAAAACAAAAAATCATAAATACATAGTTAAGGTTAATTTTAATCTATAAAATGAGGATAACAGTTATCCTTTATTTAAATTATATACTGAATTACTAAATGCAATATATATATATATATATATATATATATATATATATATATATATATATATATATATATATATATATATATATATATATATATATATTACAGGACTCAAAAGAAAAATAGAAATCTTACCTTAGGTTTATCCGTAGGAATTTCTAGAGAATCAACAATAACCAGATCATCCTAAGGAAATATAAAATTATTTAAAGAATTAAGTTACTAAAAGGTAATACAAATAAATAAGTTCAAACTTGTATAAATTTTTGCATGATCATTTTTTTCTCTTTTAACTAATTCATAAAATATTAATATTTAATTCACACTATAAAAAAAGTTTAAAACACTATAAAAATTAAAAAAAATAAATAATAAAAATTAGTTTAAAACTAATTTCAAAACTAACATAAATTTAAATTTTTAGAGCTTTGTTTAAAAAACCATGGTACTTCAAATCAAAACAATTTCATTATCTCTAGAATCCTTTAATCTAGAATACTTTAGAATCAAAACAATTTAATAAAATAATGTGCATGGTTTATACAATGCTATTTGAAATTTATAAAATAAATGAGCAAATAAAGATAATTACAACAATTCAATTTAGAATAGACAACAAAATATTTTACATGAATTTTAGAGGTTAAAATTAAAGACACTTAAAATTACATTAAAAAGTATAATTAAAAATAATTTTAAAAAATCATTTTTTTTTCATGAAAAAAAAAATTAAAAAATATTTTTTTGGAATTTACAACAAAAAAACTGTACTTATTAATTATCATCATTGTTAAAATTGAAACAAATTATCTTATATCAAACTACAAAATGTACTTAACAGTTAAATCCCAATCTCTAATATACACTTCCATCATCATTTTGTTTTAAGATTTTATGATAACTAATTACATGAGATAATAAATTTAATTATTTTATGTTGTAGAAAACTTAATTAAAATTCATTTGATTTTATATTCCCATATAAAAATTTTCAATTAAAACACAGTGCAAATTTAACATGTTTCTATTTGCCATTAAATAATTATTTAAATACAAAATGATTGACACAGCCGAGTCAAATATAAATTTTCCACTGAAAACTAAATAAACCAACAAATTTCATGATGAAATAAAGCATCATGGATATTTTAGTTTACTTAAAGTAATTTTTTAGTTGTTTATTTTAGTCACAATTATGTATTATTAAATAATTAATAGCATGCTATAAAAATGAAAAAAAAAATTTAAAATTAAATTAATATTTTTTCCAAGATTAATATTGTACAAGATTTTCATAAAAAATTCAATTAAATATCTTTTTCAAAATTGATGCATAAATAATATTGTCTTAAAATATAATTTATATACTCCTTGAAAATTAAAAAAAAAAATCAATGGCAAAATCACCAAAACTTAATTAATTAATCTGATTCAGTTTTGATATCTAATCTAATGCCATCTAATCATTAGTATATAACTAATTTGTAAAGAACATTTTAAACTCTTGCTCTAGATTAATAAAACAAGATTGATTTCTGAAGTGAATCATAGATAAACTCATAATCTTTTCTAAATTGAGATACAACTTTTCTTGTATTTTATATAGACATAATTCCTGAAAATGAATAACTTGAAACTAATAAAGTGAACAGAATGCTATTTTTGAAGCTAAAATTTCCATTTTAAACTGGAAAGTAAAAAGCAAAATTAATTTCTCTTGCTTAAGAATTTTCATTGGACAAATTTATTTTATGATGCCTGCAAAAACAGGCAAGAGAAATATATAAATCATGTTGTACTAAACATGAAAACACAAATAGGAATCCTTCAGTTTTAATACAGGAGAAAAACAAAAATAGGATGTAAAGTTAAAGAAAACTTGAAAACAAATACCTATAGAAAGAAATAATTAAAGAGATACTATTTGCCTACTAAAAGAGGATTTTATGGCAAACAAACAAATATCCAATTTATTGTATCATATTGAAAATCCTAAAAATTCTGCAGTAGCAATAGCCATATAATTAAATTTATAATAATTAAATGATCATAATTAAACTTTAACAACATGTCATCAACAAAATAAAAATAAAATGCAAAGTAGTATCTGTTGATGGAACAATTATGAAATAACAATGAAGTGATGATAAATATTGCTCATATTAAATATTCAATGTGGGTCTAGCTGAATTATTATAGAAAAAGATGTAGTCAAACGTTCACAGTTAAATTGCAAAAAATAGTGGGTAGTTTTAAGATTTTCAAAGATCACAAAACATTCAACTCTGTAGTGATGGATCAGTTGAAAACTAATAAAATTCTTAATTATAAATAAATCTTTACACTTACATGCTTCAAAATATAAAACTACAGCTAACCTTTCATATATTTCAAAGCCAAGGAAAAATTTTGATAAATTTTTACCATATAATTTATTAATAATTACTTTAATACAAAAGTTAAAATACAGGGTTGAAATCAGTCTTATTTCAAAAATGTTATTACAAATTGTTAGTACACCCAGTCATTTTTGAACAAAATATTCTAACATAAAGTGAAATTTTTACATTAAATATCAGTTAGTACACTAGATCAGGTTTTAAAACCTGAACCAATAATTTTGTTTGCAACTATAAAATGTAATTACTAATTTTCTTTAATAAATGAACTTTGAATTATTTGCATTTGATGATTCTGAAATTACCAAACTTGTGAGACTTATTGAAACTAAAATGTAATGTATGAATGGATTGAGACTTGCTCCTTACTCCTGAAATCAATTGTTTAACAATGACATAGTTTATTCTAGGTCTTATTTTATTTTTCAATAAAATTACTATCAGACTAGTAGAAATTAATTTGATATTTATGTATCTTATTGATCAGAAAAATACCAGTTAGTAAATAATTATTGATTTTTCTAACTATGCAGAGTTAGATAAAGTTTTATAAATAGTGTTTAAATTTTATTTCAGAAAATAGCTTAAATATTGAGTTGTCATAAATGGATTAAATATCTATTTGTCATTTCATAAAAAGTAAAATGCTGTTCTGAATTATTTAGAACTTTTGAATTGGACTGATATTGATAGATATAATTTTTTTTTTTATCTCAAACGAATATGCATAAAACATCAATTTACAAGTATTGATTTAGAATATACATATTATAAATATTTGAAAAACAATGAAAGTGTTTAATAAACTATATCAAAAGAATTTTCTTCAACAGACCACCTTCAACCGTCATACTTCAACAGGATAATGCGCGACCATGTGTGGTACGCATTTTCCAAATGTTCTTCATCAATTTCCAGATTGAATTGCTTCTCTGCCCGACTCACTCTCTGGATCTTTCGGCAAAAGAAAACATATAGTCCATGGTAGCTTAATGATTGACACAGATTATATCCTCAGTTGCCACACCAGATCAACTTTGGCAACATGTGGAAGCTGCTTAGTCTGCTGTACCCCAAGAACACATCTAAGGTCTCTTTGAATCAATGCCAAGTCGTATGGCAGTGATGATCTCCAGCAATGGCAACTGATTTTGCAAGAATCACACTTCATAGAAGTCTATAAATTTAATCATTTGATACTTGGTCAACATGTTATCTACATAAATTTTTTTGTGATATCTCTTGTCTTTCTTGGTGTTGCAATTTGGGTGGCCAGCACTGCATATAAAAAATAAATTACCTCTCTCTTCCTTAAAGCTTTTTAGTGAATGCAGCATTTAACTTATGAATGTCAACCAATTCTGTTTAAGAAACAGAAGACAAAGCCTTATAATTTCAGACTAATTTGACATTCCATACAATTTTACTGCTCTAATGCAAGACCATATAATTCATCCGAAAATTATATATTATACAATCATACCATACAAATTGACAGCTATATGCAAAAAATGAATCAAGGAATAAACTCAGATTTTATAAGCATTACTTTTAGAATTTATTTTTAAATACAATTTGAGATTTCAAAAACAATTTAACTTTAAGTGAAATTTGGAACACTATTTGGATTTCCTAAATTATAAGTGAAAATTTAATAAATAAAACACACCTTAAATGACTGTTAAAACGCTGCCTAGTCGGATATTTATGAAGATAACTGTAATTATTGCCAGTAGTGAATCCATATCACTGCTGTCTGGATGCAGCTTTTTTAATTTACAGTTTGCTTTAATAATTATTACTCTCTTTTTTCTATCACTGTTTTGCTTTGCAAAGTTTTTAGTCTTGGATTGTGTGTTTGATATTGTTACATTAAGTACATTACCTCTAGAAATGTCTAAATTCTAGAATATTTCTATCAAAGTTTCTTCAGCTAGTCAATATTCTCAAATTAAGCTTCTTTGATAATAGGTGGGGTTTTGCATTTTATGAATTTAAGAAAAAACAAATACCAGGAACTTCAGAGAAGAAAACTTATACTATCATAGTACATACTTTTTATAGTAAAAACTCTTAGCTAAAATATATTTTAATGCTTATTATCAAACAATTTTTGACTTCAATTATGTTGATAACAACCTATATAACTTTCCTCTTTTGAAGTTTTTATTAATTAATGAAGAATATATAAGTTAATCATAAACAGCTTATTACAAAAGTTAAAATTGTAAGGAAAAAATCATAGACCACTAAAAAATATACATTTTTTACTTAATGAGATAATACTTTTTACTTAAAATGACATTAACAATTCATAAAAAACAAATACATCAAACTGTATATTACAAAATAATACCTTAACCGGTGCATTGTAAAAATTAAATATTTCATTAAAGATAGTTTTCCTTCACAAATGTATTCCTAGTTTAGCAATTTTAATTACCTGTGCAAATTTACAAGTCAACATACTAGTTAACCCATGTAATCTTTTAACCATTGGCAGCATGAAAAATTGAGTTTTCGGCCCCCATTTTGCATGTGCTTTACCTCCTGCCAAAGAAATTCATTGGATAAGTATTAATATCATAAAACTAAGAATGTTACTTATTAATTTTTATTTTAATTACATTACAGTAACTTTTGTAGATAATGATTGTTAACATGGTTATTTGAACAATAATTTTGTTAATTTATTTCATTTAAAATTTAAAAAGCACAAATTTCACAGTAACAGTGATGGAACTAAATGTAACACAACAGTTAAAACTAATATCATAAAAATTGTTCTTATAAGGTTATTTCAATAATATTCAACAGATTTATTGCAGATTCAAATTTACAGTAATGTAGCTACAAAATTGATCAAGAATCAAGAAAAACAAATCAAGTGAAAAACAATCTAGAATATAATAAATTTATTTAAATTAGCATTCTTCACTGTATTCCAATAGTTAAAATATAATTCCATACAAAGAATATCATTTAACGAGATTTTAGCAATACAGTTCACAATTTATAAAAGTAATAAATTGATTTGTTGCTGTACACTTTCTACTAGCAAAGCAAACTTCAGATTTGATCTATAGGTATTCAAAATCTAAAGAGTAACCGAGATTTTTAACCATTGCATACTTAAGGTAAAAGTAGAATTACTAACAATTAAATAATGTTAACTCTGCAAAAATCAAAAAAAGTTCTTAACATTTTTGGATAAAGTAAATACTTTATTTTTGATGAATTTGTTTATTCTCATGAAATTTAATGGCTACTAAGTAGTTTTCAAAATTAAATTACTTTGAAAACTTAATCAGTTTGTAGTATTTTTGTTGATCCATTAAAAAAGTAGTTAATGTTATGAACATATTGAATTGAAAAAAATAAAATTAAGGATACAAAATGGTATTCTGCAATACGTTCTAAAAATCAAGACAACTTTATAACTATTGCTCAATAGTTCTAATCGATTGTTCATTTCTTTTATGAGCTCATTTTCATTAATTTATAGTTTTTTGTACTATGCATTTTCAAAGAATGTTGCTATGACATTATAAGGGAGGAATGATAATGTTTTTCAAATAAGTAGAATCAATTAAAATAATGTATATGAGTAAAATCATATATGTCAAGGACTTTCTAAACATAAAAATTACACTCTATCTTTCATTAACATTAATTTTGAAAAGAAATTATAAATCATCTTTATTTCTAATAATATAGGTGAATCATTTAATCTAATATAAGATTTTTTCATCAATAATAGCACAAGTTTTAAAAAACAAAAACGTTAAGAAAATTTGTATACACACCCTTCAAAAATATTGGACTTCTAATACTTCCATGTCTAGCTCTACCAGTGCCTTTTTGTGGCCAAGGCTTTCGCCCACCACCAGACATATCAGCTCTGCTCTTATCTGATTTAAAATCCTTGAAGGAAATAAAATTTAAAAAGTAACATAATTTGATACATTTAATGAGTTTAAGGTCAAACTAAGTAAAATAAGCCATTTAAAATTTTGAAATACAGCAAAAATATGAAAATGTATCATCCAACTTCAATAGAGTGGAAAAATAAGAAAATGTGTATTAGCTGCTGAACAATTTTTTACAATTTCATTTCCATACATTCTAATAAAATGTTCTATATTTCATTATTAAAAATACAATATCTAATAGATTTGCTATCACAATGGAAAACCTGATCTTTAATTTTGGACATTCAAAAATGAAACTATACTACTTGCTTGTAAAATTTTTATTCAAACCAACCTGAAAAACTAAATTTTACATAAATCAAAATCAGTTTTTGGAAAGAAAATGCAAATTAAATGGTTGAAATTAAATTCCTATATCATTTACTACTCATTAACTGATCATTACCTCATATTTTCATATAATTAAAAAATATTAAACAATAATTTAAAAATTCCCAAATACTCAAAAGAAATTTTAATATTTCTACAATGAAAATTGAATACAATTATTTATACATCACTTATAACATATATTGCTAGCATTTTAAATAAAAAAATACTTTTAAAAATCAACATTCTTAGAAGTTACGCAATTAATACACAAAAATCAATAAATATTTTTGAACAATAAATATATACTAACAACAAAATGAATGCATTTTTGCCATCTCAGATTTAGGAAAATTAAGTCCATTCTTGGCATAGTTGCAAAAACAGATGGATGCAATTCTATAAGTCCTAATTTTTTTTCTTCTACTGTATCTAAATTAGTAAGCCATGCTTGTCTTGGAGTAATATATCTATTTGGATGTTGAGGATGACATGGAATAATGACTGGAGCAGATGAACGATTTGAAGATAAAGAAAATTCTGGTTCTAAAATGGATGAAGTTGACAATTATTTCATACATTAGACCATTTATTCTTAATACAATAAATTCAGAAGTAATGAATGATTTAAAGCAAATTGCTCTGTAAATTCAAAAGGTACATTAAAGGAAGAAAAATATAAGGTAATACAAACTTTTTTCCAAATTTTTAAAATAATTTTAGTTTGTTGTCAAATTTAATATCATTTTTTCAATAATTTAAAATAAAAAATGTTTTTTTAAAAATAAAAATTATTTTGTATAACCAAAGCATAAAAGCAAGGAGTTAAAAAAAAATAATAATAAATGATTCACTTATGAAAATCTTGAAGAAAAATTATAGTTTTGATCATTAATTATAAGCATTTATAATACTCTATTAGAATTTACACTTTCAATAAAAAACTTTATTTTATTCAAAAAAAGAAATTTGAGATGTATTATATTAAAAAAATTATTAAAAAATTTAAACATGTATTATATTTCAAGGAAAATATAAAAAATGCAATTTTTATGATACATGAAACTTAAAATTCAGTAAAGAAAAAACCAAATAATTTTTTCTTTCACTACAAAAAGAAAGTCTTGATTAGACATTGTCATTTTTATGCAAATTTCTAAAGGATGTCAACAATTTGGTATGTTTCTCAAATGTTACTTGATGTTTTAAAAAAATCCACAGTTATGCATTACAGCACATATCTTTATAATAAAAAAATTAACACTTAAACAGGATTTTAATAAAAAAACATTGTTTTTTTTTATTTTTTTCATTTATGAATTTTTATTTTTTAATTTAATAAAAATCATTTTTTTATGCAAAATTATAGCACTACAGTACTAGAAATGAGTATTAAAAAATTCATAAATTAAAATTTTAATTACCATCTCTAACAGAAATATCTGTTGAATTTAAAGATTGAATGATATCAGTTTCAATGAAGCGTGCTGGAAAATATCTGACACTCTGAAATAAAATAAATGTAAAATAGAATGTTTAATTGATATGATTTTAAATAAGAAAACAACACAAACACATATTTTAAAATAATTTCTTAATTTAACACAAATGCATAAAACATTCATTTTTAAGAATGGTGCAGATAATATTGTTACAAATTTATTTGTATTTGTCTTAAAATATCTGAGACAGATTGGAAATACTCAGATTTTGAGCAATATTGGGCAATTTAAGTGTATTCTTTGTTAAAAAAAAAAAAAAGAAAAGAAAAGAAAAAGATATTTCTAAAGATTTGGCAACCTTTGGTGAGAAATAGATACTTTTTGAAAAATCTATCACTGAAACTCTAGGACCAATACTAAGCAAGATAGCCTGGAACCTTCCAGAAGCTTGACAAAACTCATAGATTTCATGCTAAGTCACATATAAATACCATTGCCCGACATAGAGCAAGGAGTGATGACAATCAGTCTTGAATGTTAATCTAGTGCATAGAAGATGTTGACTATCAGAGGTATTTGCGACTTCTTTGATTGGAAGCTGTTTTAGCCAATTTGGAGCTGTTTAATTGCATTTTCTACAGTCAGAATTTTCTGTAACCTGTTGAATTTACTACAAATAAGTCTTGTGATTTTTAAACAACTGTTTATTGACTCTCAATTTGACAAAAACCCTGAAGTGCGGTACAACAGGTATCAAAAGCAGGATTGAAGAATTGGTGCATTGTATCACTAGAAAAACAGATATGATTACAAAGATAAGTCTTTTCAAAAAGTTGGCTGACCAGATGTCTGAGATGAAAACAGAGATGAAAGCTGGGGAGAAGGTAACAAAAACATAGATGAGAGCTGGACAGGAGACGAAAACTGAGATGAAAGTTGGACAAGAGAAGATGAAAGCAGCACAAGAAGAGATTAAAACTGAGATGATGTAAGCGATAAAATGCGGGTAGGAGGAAATCGAGAAAGACATTGTAAGTGTTAAAGAAAAATTCTCCAACATCAAACACAAGAAGATGAATGCAATAGAAGATAAGATAACTCCAGTTTGAAACTAAAGTTTTAGAGATAAAAGAAAATGTTGAAGAAGCATTAAACAATATGAATAAGGAGATTGATAGGCTGAGAAAGCAAATGTCAAGTAGGTACATTTATGCCTTTCCTAGCCAAATTAAACTCTCAACATTTGATGGAAAAACATCCTGGAAAGTATACAAGACCAAGTTTGTGTTGATAGCAGAGGCTAATGGACAGAATCCCCGAGTTTCATCTGGCAGCTTCTTTAAGAGGAGACTTGGCTGACATCCTCGAGACACTTCCGAAAGATCAAACGCATGATTTCCAAGCCCTATCAAGAGCATGAGCTGCTGCTTGTAGAGAAATGTACTAAAGAATATAGCCGTTTACAGTTAAAGCCCAGCTACCAAAATATGTGTGAAGAATTGGCTGCTGATATTCAGTGACTTTCCCTCTCATCTAGCATTTTTGGATTGCCCTGTTGTAATACATCAAGAGCTGGTTCCCCAGTATTTCATAGATAGTATCCAAGATTTGGAGACACAGAAAGCATTTAGACTTGTTGATGTCAAGGATATTGGCTGTGCTTTAGTATACGCACATAAGGATTGACATTCAATCAAAGCAGTCTCGGCCACTTGTTCAGACTCTGATTTCATGAAGCAAATTGAAGATTTTTGATAGAAAATCCATAAATTACCAGAGTCTAAAGGTGCCAGAAATGCAAAAATTCAGTGTTGGACTTCTGGTGCAGTTAGACCTGTCTGTAGAAATTGTCCAGTTTCAGAAACCCAATTTCAGCATGTTTCTTATTTCTTTCAACAGGGCTGGCGACAACAGATTTTTCCTTGTGGGCTTGTTAACAAAGTCTCCAGCAGAATGATAATCGATTCTGGAGCCAAGGTAACTATCATTAGAACAAACTTGGCACACAAACTTTGAGAGAAAATCATTCGGACACCACCCTCATTTTCCAAACTATTATATGTGATGAAATTAATGTTTATGGTCAATCTTAACATCACATTTTGAAATGCAGTCTATCATCACGTGGCTGACATAAATGATGAATTTATTCTCGGATTGGATTTCCTCAAAGAAAACCATTGGAAGTATGATTTTGAGAATAACAAATAGCACTAACGTTCAGGAGACTGCAGTGATTAGGATGAAATATTCAGATACATATTATAGAGAAAACAATGCAATGAAAGCTGTTGATAACATTCTAGAGCTGAGAAGAAATATCAACTAGAAAATCTTTTAGTAAGACAAGTTACTGTTTCACAGATGTCGAAATCAGACCCATAGAGTAATGAAGAACTTAGAGAAGCCTAAAAAGAAGATAATGATATAAATCCAATTTTGGAATTAAAAGAATCTTCCTACATGAGATCAATTTGGCAGGACATCTCCATACACAGTTCTGCTACTTAACAATATTAGGGTCAGTGGGACTCACTCTATATTGCTTGAGACCGAATCAACCTGGTGACCGAGAGAATGAAGACAAGGTATGGCACATGAGCAATGGGACATGAATTTCAGGAAGGTGACAAAGTTTGGCTGTGGAATCTGATTTGATGCAAAGGACTTTCTACAAAGTTGCAAGCCAATTAGGACAGCTCATATACAGTCCAAAAAAAAGACAGAATGATATTGTGCTTCATATCAAGAAATCACCTTCAAAACCAAAAGTAGTACATTACGACAAATTAGCACCTTACTGAAGTATAAATTAAAATTAATAGACTATTGTCTCTTTGTAAGCAGTGTAAATTACAAATTAACGATATAATAAATTTGTAATAATAGAAAAAGTTCCTACTTTTTTTGTATTTGTGTAAGTCTCTATCACAGTTTAAGTACCTGTGGGCAGATGTCAAGTTACCAATACACACAATTATTCTAATTACCAAAGAGTTATAGCGATAAGCAGAGCTACAAATATTAAATTTTAATGCAGTTAAAGAAACACTAGCTATTGGTTTAAATACCAATAAAATATTTCGTTCTATTAACAGAACCTTTAATAAGATTATAACATGCCAATAATTAAACTTATATGAAAAATAACAAGTTTAATTTATTGATGTTAAAGATAAAATAATTACATAACATAAATTAAGTTTATAATTTGAGAATAGATAAAATTAAGATATTTCAATTAAATAATACATTGTCATTATTAACAAAAATAAGTAAACTATGATGCCAAGGACATTAAGCATTTTAATCAAAAGAATCAGACACCAGATTTTGAGTTTCTGAATCTGGTGCTTTTAAAGAACTGGGATATGCCCCCTTTGACAAACTAATAAGTGTATACAATAAGTTAATAATTAAATTTTGAAAATAGGAATGGCAGATTAATAAAATAAAATTCTAAGTGTATAAGTTATAAGAAATAGTAAAGTAGTATGTCAATAAGGCATAGCAGAAAAAATTAATTTAAAGAAAATAATGCACAAGTATTTTAAATGAATGATAAATATAGTGTTCAGGAAATTATATAGAACAGTACTAAACTAAAAACTTAAAAGCACTGAATACATAAATTTAAGTTTGTACTGGAGTAATTTGTCTAATATTTTCAGTTGTTTTTGCATGCAATGTGTTTGTATCACCTTAAAATGTAAACTCTTTTTATCTTCTAATTGACCTCTTATCAGAAGATTGCCCGGGATGTGCAGTCCTTCAAAGGGGGACAAAGTTAGAAATTTATTTGTATTTGTCTTAAAATATCTAAAACAGATTGGAAATACTCAGACTTTATGCAAACATTGTGCAATTTACTTGCATTCTATGTAAAAAAACAACATTTTTAAATATTCAGTGACTTGGCGAGAAATAGATAGTTTTGGAAAAATATATCACCAAAGCTTTAGGACCAATAATAAGTAAGATAGCCTAGAACCTTCCAGAAGCTTGATGAAACTCGTAGATTTCATGCCAATTTAGGTATAAATATTACTGCCCAGCAAATAGTGAGTGAAGACGATCAGTCTTGAATGTTAATCTAATGCATAGAAAATGTCTGAGGTATTGAAGTCTTCTGTGATTGGATGCTGTATTAGCTGATTTGGAGCTGTTAATTGAAATTTTTACTGTTGGAATTTTCTGTAACCTGTTGAATTTACTACCAATTAAAATCTTTGACTTTTATGTGACTGTTCATTGACTCTCAATCCAAGACAAACCCTGAAATGCAGTACAATATTAATTTTTCAATTCAAAAATGAAGATGAATAGTGATTAAACTAAATACCTCCATAAAAAAATAAACATACTATAGCATATAAAATAAAATAGTATTGCTACATTAAGTTGAGAGCAAAAAGGAAAAGTTGAAATACATTATGTAAAACATACATTTTTACTTTATGAGTAACTGTTAAGATAAATTATTCTAAAGCACTGAGGAGCAGAGTTTTTTAGGTCACAGCCATTCTTTATTTTTTGTCTCATGATCATCTTCAGTAATGATCAGGGGTTATACAAAAATATTTTTAGGTGTAAACAGATCATAAAAAATAGTATTAGCAAACACCTCAAAATGTCTTGGAGGTAGTCGCTTGCAGTCCCCTTAATGGCCTGTTTTAAAAAAAAAATTTAACAGATCCATTAAGTTTAGAAAAAAGATACTTTAAAAATAAACAAAATGTAAATATAATATATTTAATGGCCCTATCAAAATTTGATACTATAAGATATTTTTCACTCTCTGATATTTTTTTGGTTGAATACAGTTAAGTATTGTTCCTGGATATTCTTCAATAATTTCATAAGTATATCCATAATGTCCAATTCACACACTTGTCCTAAGGATGGCCCTACATGTTGATTTAACAGATGACTATAAATAGAATCCCAAATGAAACCTAAGCATTATGATCTTTCTTTTCTACTGACAAATTAAACTGCTCATAAAGCTATTTAAGTACTATTTACCTTTTTAATATACCTTTCTGCTTTGTAGATAATATGTAAATTATATCTATCAATATCAGTCCAATTCAAAAGTTCTAAATAATTCAGAACAGCATTTTACTTTTTATGAAATGACAAATAGATATTTAATCCATTTATGACAACTCAATATTCAAGCTATTTTCTGAAATAAAATTTAAACACTATTTCTAAAATTTTATCTGACTCTGCATAGTTAGAAAAATCAATAATTATTTACTAACTGGTATTTTTCTGATCAATAAGATACATAAATATCAAATTAATTTCTACTAGTCTGATAGTAATTTTATTGAAATATAAAATAAGACCTAGAATAAACTATGTCATTGTTAAACAATTGATTTCAGGAGTAAGGAGCAAGTCTCAATCCATTCATACATTACATTTTAGTTTCAATAAGTCTCACAAGTTTGGTAATTTCAGAATCATCAAATGCAAATAATTCAAAGTTCATTTATTAAAGAAAATTAGTAATTACATTTTATAGTTGCAAACAAAATTATTGGTTCAGGTTTTAAAACCTGATCTAGTGTACTAACTGATATTTAATGTTTTGCAGGTGTATTTTATTTATGTTATTGATTTAGATGTATAATGCAGTTGTTAATACCTACTTAGTATTAGGTATTAACAACTGCATTTTACATTATATGATATACTTGTAGTGTTTGTATTCTTTTCATTAATTGAAAGGAAATAATTAAAACTTATTAAGTATATTTGAATAGCCAATTAGAAATAGCAGTACTAATTTTTATAGTTATTTTATAAGTGTTTTGTAATAGTAAATAAAAAATTTGTAAAATTTGTTTCTATTTATTAGTTTTTATAATATTTCTGTAGTAAATAATTAAAATGAAATATTTGATAATTGAAATCAAAATTAGCTGAAATAGTGATATTCAAAGTTTGAGCTTGAGCATGATCAGGATTTTGAAAACCAAATGATACACAAAGTGAAGTAATTTAAGGAGATAACTATGCAGCACTTGGTGCAAAACTTAGAAATCACACCAAACTCATATGGGTTCATAGAATTTTAACAAAAATCAGATATTTAAAAATTATAATTAAAACTTATCAAATAAATAAATTACTTTCAAGAAAATCTGGACAATAATGAAGCCATAGGGAGGAACTGAATATTATACAAACCAATGCCCAACATTTTATTCGTTTAATTTTATTAGGTTGTTGACACCTTTGCAGTAGCACTAAATGGAACATTTTTTATAGATTTGTGCAAATGATGGATAACTGTAATAAAATTATTGCATCTACATGTTGTTCATTAAATATGAATAAAGAGAATTTTCACACTTATCTTTTATCTTGTTTCATTATATTTTCCAATACTTTGTGATGAAATCTTGCCATGATACAATAAATATTGAAAAAATAATAATGATATTAAAATTTGTATAAAATCACAAAATCAAACTGTCAAGAAAATGTAAAATTGAACTAAATGATAAGTTGAAATGGGATTTTCCAAACATAATTTAATATCTATTTAAAAATAATTTTCAGGTAATCACTTTTTAGTAGATTTTAAATAATTTTTATCTTTTAAAAATAATTGAATATTAAAAAAATAAATGGAATAAGTAAAAATAGATTAAGTAAAACTAAGATTTCACACAAAGTACTAAAACAAAATTAGTATGAAAAATAAAAATGCAGATCATCTTATCAAAATGAGTATAATGAAATATTTAGGAGCTTACAATTAAAAATATTATAAAGTATACTTACAGTTCTCTTAAAAATTGATGAAATAAAACATGCAGTTTTCAACATTTTTAGCTCATGTATTTCAAATGAGTAACCTTAAAAAACATAAAAATTTAATTTTCTGACACAAAGGAATGTAATATCTAAATTTAATTCACATTCAGTCAATGCATAATTTATTAACTTATTCTTTGTTCCATATTATCAAAAATTTAAAGTGAATATCAATATATTTTTGTTTTAAACATCCATATTATCAAAAATTTAAAGTGAATATCAATATATTTATGTTTTAAACATCGATAGAATTCTTGGCATACAGCAGGTATCTAATAACATTAGGCATATATAACTTTTTATTGAAGTTTGACAACATGAACCTATCATAAAAATGTAATAAAATAAGTAAATAGGAATTGCATATTCCACTTATACACTATGACTGAATATATATTGTTAGAAATAGTATCCAGAAAAAACTAGGGAATTTAAGTGCATACATTAATTAAAAAATTCAGAGAAAGCTGGAATTTTAAAAACATGATATACAACTATTATCAATTCACAATTTAAACATGATTTTATATTAAAACCTATTATTTTGTCCTTTTAATATCAAATTATTCTTTTACCAAAACTAAAACAAAATCATAAATGTGACAAATACTCGAAAGAAATTCATTACATTTTTTACGAATAGCTCTTTAATCTATCGATGTAAAAAAATTTACTTTCTATTAATAAATGTCTTGAGACCATAAGAAAACAAAAACTTTCACTGAAAAATTAAACCTCTTACTAATTACTTTGGTAAAAATATTTAGACTCCAAGAAGCATTTACTGTTTGCAAATTATTTTTATTCAACTTTAAATAGAATATTATTGTGTTTTAATCAAAAGATAAATTAAATGATATGTTGTAAATTGTTTTTTAACACAAAAATATTTCATCTTCTGTTTAAATTTTACATGTAAATAGAAAAAATACTGCCAGAAAACTAATTGTTTTTCACTTCCAAAATGATAATCCATTACAATGTCATCAAATTGTATAATTTCTACTCATACAGAATTTAGTGTATAGTAAAATACAGATTAAAGAAAAAATATGATACGAATAGTAAATTCAACACGAAAAAATCTATAACAAAATCTGCCTAATTCTTATAAAACATCTCCAATTTATATTTTTTAATAATTCTTCAGATCAAGTGAATTATTTGCTTCATATATATATATACACGACATAGCATACATACATCTATGTATATAACAATAATGAAATGATAGTAAAAAAAATGATTATTTTGGCATATTTAACATATTTATTAAAAATTGTTAGATTATACTTTAGGGCAGCGTTTCCCAACCTTTTTTGGCCAAGGCACACTTGTCGCGGGGAAAAAAATCACGAGGCACACCACCATTAGAAAATGTTAAAAAATTAACCCTGTGCCTATATTGAGTATAATAAAGTAATTCTCTTGAATAGGAATCGAATAAGCACAAAGAAAGTATTTTATAATTACTTTATTGTGAAATATTAAGTAAACAGAATAGTGAAAAATTATAAAATACTTTCAGTGCGAAACGTGGGCCTGTTTGGCTGAACACAAAGCTGATATTCTGACTGGAATCGAAGAAAGACACACACGTAGCTCTTCGTCAACAGTTCTCAGTCTCTCTCTGTATTTGGTTTTCATAGCAATCATGCTTGTAAAGCTAATCTCACACAGATATGTAGTGGAAAAAGGGAGCAATGTCAAAATAGCTTTGTTTGCCAGAAGGGGGAACTCCTTGGCAGTATCCAACCAAAAACTATCCAAAGGTAGATCAGCAAATCTTAGCTTGCAACCACGATTTTGTCTCAGTTCAATTAGTTCCTCCTGCTCCTGTAAAGTCATTTCCTTTCCAACAACTGATGCTGAGCTATAAGGGTTTCTAACCCAGTCAAGGCATTCAGTGGAGAATGAAGAGAAATAAAATGACAACTTCTCCTCAAGAGTTTTTAAATGCTTAACTATTATCTCACACAGTGCAGCAGTGTGAACACCTTGCCATTGCATGGTGAGTGTGAACATTTCAAGATTGCCACTTTCCACGTGTTGATGCCAGAGTTGCACCTTTGAACGGAATCCATTTATTTTATCTGTACTTGTAAGCAGGTTTTCATTTCGGCCTTGCATTCGGGTGTTCAATTCATTCAGATGATGAAATACATCTGCCAGGTATGCCAGCCTTGCACACCACTCATCACTTGCAAGCTGCTTTGCGTAATCTGACCCCTCATTTGTCAGAAACAATTTAAGTTCCTCCCGCAACTCATACACACATACCGAGACCTTGCCACGCGACAACCATCAGACCTCCGTATGAAACAGCAAGGCTTTGCTCCCATCTCCTCACACAAAGCTGCGACTTTTCATGGGTCATGACCTTACCATGCGCACAACATCATCCAACACATGAACTAAGGCTGATGGTAAAGTCTTGGCTCACGGCACACCACAGTGCTTCAGACGGCACACTGGTGTGCCGCGGAACAGCGGTTGGGAACCGCTGCTTTAGGGTGCCCCTTTGATTCTCGCCAAGTTGTGATCGCCAAGCTGGGCAAATCTCAATCGTATTCTAATTGCAAAACAGCAACTGATTGTTCAGTGCAAAAAAAAAAAAAAATCGTCAATAAAATAGATAGCCACATAAAAATCACCATGTTTGCCAAGGGGGCACCCTAAAATATAATTTTACAAAAATTATTTTAAGAATGTCTCACATGCAGCATTATTAAAGCTGATTACTTGTCCAAACCAAAGCTTAAATTTCGATATAATATTTTATAAGGATCGTAAGTTTTCTAGGAAAAGTATGTTTGAAATCAAATTTAATATATTTAAAACAAAATGCATTTAGCCAATTAAGAGAACAGAATCTTTTAAGGATTATTGTTTAACATATATTATTAACATATATAATTGTAAGAAAAGGTACAACATTGAGTAGACAAAAAAATTAGATTCATAACAACAGAAATTTATCGAATTTCTAAGCAAAAAAATACCTTTTTAAATAAATCAAAATAGAAACACTATTAATATAATCATCCATCAATATCATAAGTAGGGATGGTAAGAAATACTTGTAATCAGTGTTTTGTAGTCGGTATTTTAATGTAACAACCTGTAATCAATACTTTATTCCCAAATACTCGTTACTTCATCTAGCAAAGTAATTAGTCGAGTCCAGATAGTGCGAGTCAAGTACAACAGAGTACGTGCCGAGAGAGTGAATGATTATTACAAAGTAAAACAAGTGCTTGTTGTTATAAAGTAACAAGCAAGTACTAGCTGACTACTTTTGGAACAAGCCTACACTGATTACTTTGGAACAAGCCTACACTGATTACTTTGGAACAAGCGAGTACTCGCCTGTTCCAAAGTAATAAGGAACAACCGCGTACTCACTTGTTAAAAAATAAACTGTGTAAATACAAGGAAGGAGGATGGATAGGAGAAGGGAAATGACAGATGATTTAACTGGAAAAGTGAAATGAGTGATTCTTAAGTCAGCCGCAAACTATCAGCGACTTCGCCGGAAAATTGACGCCGCGAAGCTCGGCGATACTGGGCAAAGGAATGACGTTAGAAAACGTTGCGAAATAGGCGTTCCGAGAGACACTTTTTGTATTCCAGCAAGTTAGATATATCTGGCAGGACACCGGCGACAACACGAATTTCATTTACATGTTTTTTCTTACTACCTTTTGTTCTTGCATATTTTATTTATGTATACACCTCGTCGCAATAATAATGTCTTGATTAAATTTTCCTTCGATGAGGAGGAAATTTTAATAAATCAATATAGGTTTAAGAATGATAAATTTTAATTAATCCATATTTTTAAACAAAATATGGATTATTTAAAATTATATATATATATATATATATATATGTGTGTGTGTGTGTGTGTGTGTGTGTATACATAGGTATATATAAAAAATTATAATAATATTTGAGTATGCAAAATAAATTTAATAATTAATTTTTAAACAGCTAGGAATGTATTACAATTTTGAGTTATTCTAAGAAATAATTTATATTATAATAATACTATTTGTGAAATTATATTGTATTTCTTTTTTATATTTGTGAAATCTGATGTATATTCAGCAGATTCAAAATTTCATTAATTGAACGAAAGAATGACGTCTTACAACTACGTCGTAGTTTCCATCTATTCTTTCGGGGGAGATTTCTCCGTAAATTCGTTCTGCTTGGTGTTTCCTGCGACTTCGCCGATAGTTTGCGTCTAGCCTTAGAACAGCCGCAAACTATCTGCGAATTCACCCGAAAACTGACGCCGGTGAAGCACGGTTACACTGGGTGAAAACCCGGTAAAGGAATGACGTTAGAAAACGTCACAAAATAGGCGTTTTGAGAGACACTTTTTCTATTCAAGAAAGTTAGATATATCTGGCAAGGCACCGGCGACAGAACGAATTTCATTTACATGTTTTTTCTTACTACCTTTGTCCTTGCATATTTTATTTATAAATACACCTCGTGGTAAAAATAATTCCTTGATTAAATTTTCTTCCGATGAGGTGGAATTTTTGATAAATCAATATAGGTAGTGATTGCTATCTCGTGAGGTATGTATCAAACAATTGCAAATTTATGCTCATTAGAAAGGTGACATTTGACACTAAAATATCCTCTTGCGGTATTTTGTTTGATTAATTCAGTTTCGAGTACAAGGTTTTAAAAATAGAAGACAACAAACAGAAAATTCGATACATTTTTGTTTTTCTTTTATAATGGCGAAAATGCTAACCAGGTGGCTAAAATTGTGAAAGGTGTTTATCGTCCTATATATGACTGTAACAACCAGTTACGCACAATTTTGGTTTCGTCAATTCCATTTGGGTATTTGGGTGCTAAAGATGCACCTCTCATCGATACAACATCGTCGAGAATGTCAATAAAATATCAAAAATTATCAAACTTGACAGCATGTCAGCAGTCGTAGCTTCGCACAAGACCTAAAAATCTTTATGACAACTATTTTAAACCTTTTTACCAAGCGAATCTGAAAGAAGTTTAAAAAGTTCACGTAAAAATAATGGATTTCTTTTTCCCCAAACTAATATATAAATTTATTTATTTATTTATTTATATAAATATAATTATAATAAATAACAATGAAGCAGTATAGAACTTCAATACTATTTATGAAATTTTATTGATAAGAATAAAATATGTTTTAATTTCATGTGAAAGTTTTTTAATTTATAATACCATGAATATTTCACATTTACTTTATAGAATAAACTAAAAGGAATTAATAAAGAAAAATTGTAAAAAATTATAATTATATTTGTGTATGCAAAGTAAATTGAATAATTAAACTTTTAAACACTTAGGAATGCATTTCAATTTTGATTTATTTCAAGAAATAATTTTTATTATAATAATACTATTTGGGAAATTATATTGTATTTCTTCTATTCAGCAAATTTAAGGTTTCATTGGTTTAATGCAAAATGATGTCAAACAACTACGTCATAGTTTCCTCCCATTCTTTCGGCGGTGAATTCTCGGTAAATTCTCTTTGCTAGGTGTTTCGGGCGAATTCACCGATTGTTTGCTGCTGGCTTTAGAAAATGCAAAATCGCTTTAAGTTGGAGAGGGGAGAGAAATGAATATAATAAATTTGTTTTAATATTTTTATCAATAATTTATGCAGTTCTTAATAATAGAAATTACATTATTTATATAAAATAAAATTTATTAAAATTTTAAATTTTTATTATAAAAAAATAATAATTTAATGGCGATATGGAATTTTCCATTCATTATATGATTATGGCTTTCAGGGTAATTTTCGGATATTCCTACACAATTTTTTAAGCTCCCATGTTTTTAAAGTTCGTATTGGTCACCTTTTGTCCAATACTTTTATTCAAGCCGAGGGTGTACCTCAAGGCTCTACTTTAAATGTAACAATTTTTAATTTACACATCAGTTCCATGCTTCATCTCCTATCATCTTCAGTTCATGGGACAATGTATGAAGGCG
Organism: Latrodectus geometricus; assembly: GCA_026290005.1. Classification (NCBI taxonomy): domain Eukaryota; kingdom Metazoa; phylum Arthropoda; class Arachnida; order Araneae; family Theridiidae; genus Latrodectus; species Latrodectus geometricus. Next base: position 316,691 of record JAPDSC010083886.1, on the reverse strand, counting down.
ACCTGCAAATATCTTGCCAAGGATCAAAACATGCATTTAATTGAGAGACAACTACAAACATCTGTTAATAAAATAGCTGCATGGTGTGCAGAGAATAGCTTTACAATATCTCCAAGCAAGAGCTGCTGTGTCCATTTTTGCAGCAAGACCAGCATTCACAACGATCCTGTTGTTAAACTGAACAACACGTCAATACCTGTAGTCAACGAGATTAAATTTCTTGCGGTGATATTTGACCGAAAGTTGACGTTTCTTCCGCGTGTTTTATATCTGCTGAAGAAGTGTGAGCTATCGTTTAATATCCTCAAGGTGCTTTCAAATACATCTTGGGGTGCTGATCGCTTGTCACTCCTTCGAGTCTATCAAGCACTCATTTTATCTCGTTTGGACTACGGATGTGTTGTGTATGGATCTGCCAGGTCTTCTGTTTTACGCAGACTGGTCACTGTACATCACTCTGCTTTGAGAATCTGTTCAGGCGCATTCCGCACATCACCCATCCAGAGTCTTTATGCGATTTGCCAACAATTGCCATTAGACCTGAGACGGATGCAGCTGTCTCTCAATTACTACGCAAAGGTCTGACCGAAACCATCCTATACGTTCCTTGGCCATTTCTCCTGCATTAAAAAGACTATATGTTGCTCGACCATACAGCATCCAACCTTTTCTCACTCGAACTAAAGATCAACTCCATTTGACAGACCTATATAATGTCCGTTTTACTAAAACGGACTTACAATCACATCCACCCTGGTATGATCCACAGGTAACTATTATTAATCCATTTGGTCAATTTACAAAATCGGACACAACTTCAACAGTTTTTCAACAGCTATATCTATATCATCGCTGTCAGTATTCATCATACACGCCTGTATTCACGAATGGTTCGAAAACTGCAGAACATGTTGGCTGTGGCATATTCTGTGCTAATACCAGTTATGGTTACACCCTCTTTATGTCCTGCTCCATCTTTACAGCTGAAGCTATGCCATTCATCAAGCCCTTCAGCTTGTGAATACAGAAAATTATCATAAAATTTGCATGTTACTGACAGTTTGAATGTTTTAGAAGCGTTGAAAAGCTCCAATAATTGTCATCCTGTTGTCTTTAAGATTTTCGGAGCATTAGATTCCCTTGTTGGCAAGGGTTATGACATCATTTTCTGTTGGATCCCAAGTCATGTAGGTCTAGAGGGAAATGAAAAGGCAGATGCAGCTGCTAAAGCTGCATCGTCTTTATTTCATTCAACTATCCCTCTTTACGTCATGAGAAGGATTGTTAAGAAATTTGTAAATTCTCTCTGGCAGGAGTCATGGAGTATGCAGGTCTCGAACGAATTGCGTGCAATTTTTCCATATTTCATTCCATCATCTGTTTTACCGTTACGAAGAGCAGATGTCAGGTTCACTGGCCTTCGTATCGGACACACACGTT